>UZAN01041974.1:0-10588 GCA_900618425.1 Echinostoma caproni
GAATGTTTGCCCCAAATTCCTATGTGGCACATTTTTCATTCTATTCCCCTGTCCTCATTTACTCTCTTGCTTTTATCATAATTTCACACTTATGTGTTATTCTTTCTCGACTAACTCCGTTCAAATCGCGTCCACTTCACATAGTTTTGCTCCCGGTTTCCTATCGTGCTTCATATTGCTCACTGTCAGACGAACACTTTTGACGCACACGCATTCATTCAACACCGGCTTGAGCCTTGTATGATTCTACTGACTAATCAATTCATATTTATCAATGCCTGAAGCGGTCAATATTGAACAGAAAGTTAATCGCGTTTTTCACCGAGTTCTTTTACAACTGAGCAGAATACAAAATACCAGATTCCACGAGATCAGCTCTTCATTCAAAGTCTTATCCTAAATCGGATGTTAAGTCCACATTGGTGCTTACCAAACAAATAGTCTGTTGTATTGATGTCCACTGCATCGAACTGTGTTTTATTCGTCACTAAACTGAATCTCCGATCTTTCTGTGTCTGACGTTGGACCCACTCGCTTAGCAAATCTTTCCCGTCTTTGCGTTTGCCGATTTTTGTTGAGGAATACTTTGTGGGCGGTCCGTGAAACATCTCAGTACCACCACCGAGAACCACATTGAAGTCGATCCCATTCTCGATCAGTTGTTGGGCAATGTCCAGACAATGTTGGCTTTTTTCCTTTAGGTTTTTCTGTGCAGAAGGATCTCTAAAACCGGATAAGAGCATCAGAAAATTAAAGAGCACAAATTTTGATGGTTGTTTATCTGATCAAATTGTCAATTCCATTCAGTAGTGGTTTTATGCTCCCCGACGTTGGAAGAAAATCAACAAAGCCATTCAAAGTAAAACTGAAATTAGTAGATTTCGTGCTTGTCACTGAAGCAAACCCCTTGTGTGATTCTGTGGAAACTTTCTTTCTCCTTGTCTACGAGTAGACGTGTGAGATATGACAAAACAGAATTTACACGATATAGCACAACCCGTCTATGCGAGCTTGTTACAAGTATTGGTCCTCCCTCATCTCAACACTAGTCTCCAGGGTTATGAATCGAGTGGGAACTTTCACAACCTGATTATCAGTCGCATGAGGGTAACGGAGGATTTTATTTTTTATTTGCATGATGAATTTATCGCGTAGACGAGGCGTGAGCTGAAAAACTGGGATTCACTGGACAGCTGTTTTGATCTTGTTGGGTCTCATCCGTGCAGTGCGAATCCATCGACCCTACTGGGGATCGTGAACCGGAGACCTCACAGATAGAACGCAAGCATACTACCCACTCGGCCACCGAAAAAGCTGTCCAGTGTTTCCGAGCTTTTCACCTCACGCCTCATTTACACGATGAATTCATCATGCAAACAAAAAATAAAATCATTCATTACTCTCTTAAAACAGAATTACCATATAAAGAGACAAGTGTGTGGATGATGTCGATACAGTTTTTGAAAGGTCGTAGTCTGATGCGTAGTGAGCCTTTGACGGTACTTTGACAATACGAGTTTCACATGCTTGTCCACGATAGAGTTTCCAAGTTTAACTCGAGCGATGCCACATTTAGAGGTCTCTTGTCAATAAACCGGTATTTATTGAACATACAGTAAAATCATTAGGGAGCAGTACAACTAACTAGTGGGAGAGTATGCATGCATTCACAAACCTAAGAATCATATTGTGCGGAATAGAAAGTATCCCTTATTGGAGTGAGAAATCCGAAGGCTTTCTAACCTTACTCAATGTGTCCTGAGCCTGCAGTGTCCATTCTACTGTGTGTGATTGTGTGAAGCCAAGATATTTCACCATTGTTACTGTCCATATGATTAGTGGAGAGGATGGGGAACCTATCTGTGAGAGCTGAATATGATTCGTCGACCAACAGGGAAAACAAAACATGCTGACATTTTGAGGCATTCAGTGCGACAAAAACGGGACAAGAACCAACTGACGACGTCGTTTAGTTTGCTTTGAATTTCAGAAGTCTCTTCAGGGGTGGATGTTTTTCATCGTAAAACAACATATTTGCACAGCCAACCAATGTAGAAGAAATGGGAAATTGTTTGACATAGAATGAAATGAAAAACGTGGTCTAAGTTGTGGAAAACCAGAAGTAATCGGGTGAGTAAAAGATTTCTTGCTCGTACAGGCATATGAACTGCCTTCTGTGCGTGAACTAATCGTGAATCAATCCGCAAACGTTTGCATTGACACAATTGTCGGTAATCAGGTTGAGCAATACCGATCGATCAAGACTGCTGAAAGCGTTTTTGTAGTCTAAGAACCCCACTCTGATAGTCTTACAAGTCCTTATCTGGAGCCGAAAGTATTGAGTGAACAAGGTGAGTAACGGCAGCAATAGTTGAACGCGAACAGCGATGTGCGATATATCATCCTCGGCAGACTAAGTGGCAATCACCGGTAGTAACCCTATGTGGAGTAATTTGAGCAGGACTGACGCACAGGTGATAGGACGGTACTTTACAGATTTATTTTGGAGGACGGGAGTTATCTAAGCCAGTCTCCAAGTGCCAGGAATTTTTCCGCTTATCATTGAATATGTTAGATAGTGGGACTGAAAGGTTGTCGAAACGGACCTGGATTACCACGGGTGATAGTTCATCCGAACCAAATGCTTTATTCATCTTCGTTTTCTGTAGGTGTTGGAGGACCGTACCCGGATTCGATAGTTGGTCGCGGTGTAGAGTTGACCCAGTCTGGCAGGGCTGTGTACTGTGAAATTAAACTAGACTCTGAATTTAGTCTTTCAACGTCGACAGTTTGCCTTTTGTGCTTATTGGTACTGTCACACAGGTGTTTGGTAGCCCTCCACATGTCACGACGACTGATGTTTTACAGGATGCTGTTTGTGTACAAAATAGTAAGCCGCTTAACATGGGTTCTCTGTCCTTGTTTATGCTCCTGTTGTTTCCCCGTGTCTAGCTGTTTTAATGACAACGAAAAGGATCTATCTTTATGGATGAAGACCATATCAGGCGGGCAGCACTGGTTAAAACAAAAATGAAGGCAATCCGTAGCATGTTCACAGAGGACAGAAGGATTCTAATTTGGAAACACCAAAAAAAATACAGTTGCGCAACCAAAGATCTTAACCTTTGTAGGTTTTCCAATGAACAATAACTTTGACTCATTATCTTTATTGAGATCCGAGATATGCATTCCGCTTTTTCAATATCCAATGGATAATTGAGAAATTGCTGAGTGATTCCCTCTTTTGAATCATTATCTTGCATAGTCTTCTTAAAACTGCAATCGATAAATTTTTCTATGTAAAGTCGAATACAATTTCAAGGTCAGAAATACTCAGGGGGAACACGTTTATGGGCTTTGAAAAATTGCTGTTTATTTATGAAAACACATTCTGGTTGTGCATCAAATCGGTTGGAAAAATGACCGGTGCAATCAATCACAGTTTGAGAACAGATCCTTTGGACCAAGCTCTCATCATTTCAGTACACTTTTCGGATAGGTCTTGAAAACCGCGAAATTAACACGCGCTTTATTATTCTATTGTTGACAGCCACAATTATTGGATGGGCATGTCCAACGGTTCTCGGGGTATGCAATTTATACGGCACTGCTTGTGAAAAGTTAAATCACAGATTATCGGTATCTCCGATTCAATCTAACACCTCCGAATGCATGTGTGTGTGAGAGTGTAATGCAAAACCGGTTCCGGATGACGCAACTATCTATTGGCCTAATGCCACAAATGTAGTTTGTTTATTTCTTGCCCAAAAATTAATCCATTATTGTTCAAGAAAAAAGGCTATGTGAACTGCATCCTGTGCCTAATTTGAAGATATTTCCAATACCAAACAATCAGACCTTTATGATTAGGTCTTCGAAAGATGGCACAGGATCGCATTACATATTTTTTACTTATTCCTTTCAAATTTCCTGAGATCTAAATTTTTTTGGGGAAACGCTAGAACACCTAAACGGCAGCTTCCGCGAGGTGCACATAAGTTGACGGGGTTCAAATATTTGGCTCCCGAGTCAATGGGCTGCTGATCAGTGTCGCTCATTCCCGTGTGTCTTCACCACATTGGCAAAGACATCATTTCTACCCTTCAAGTACCCAACAATCAAAATTACTATTGTGACTATGTATCCTAAATGGAATGTGATACCTCTCTATCTATCTATTATACCAACTGTGATTGAAGTACCGTATTGAGGTCTGTCAAAAGATGTCATAGATTTTATGATAGTTATGCAATTTTTTGGTAGAAATATGGTAGTAAGTGGGGATTCCGTGCGTCATACATAGTTCATTCAGTTCCATACCGAACAAACCGGGGCCAGTCTTCATAGGAGAAACAAACAAAATGAACAATTAACCTTGCCTGAGAAGCTCATTCGGTGCGGACTCCGGTGAGTTCTAAGCAAAACCTGTCGGGGCCATCAGCTTACATGCCAACCGGTGGATGCCACACATGCCTCTGTAAGTTGGATGGGTAATTCGAATGTGAAAAGATCGGTAATATCGGTGTGGCCTCGTAGCTCAGCTGGTAGAGCGTGCGCTGCACAAAAGCGTGGGCGATGTCCATGCGTGGGTTCGAATACCACCGAGCTTACTGAACTACTCACAATCGACATAAAAACTTCAAATCTGCCAAACTACAATCTTAAAATGAGATAACTCACATATAAGCCTCCCATTGACGACTTGGTGAAATTGCATAGGTTGCTGCAGGAGTGGCGTGTGTGATTCGAGTAGTGGTCACAATGCCGGTGGATAAACCTTGTTTCTGAGCCAGGAGCAAAATGGATTGGGCGTAATGGGTCTGATTGATTACGTCACAGCTGCAACAGCCTGCGCCCTTCGTCAGTCCGAGTGTGTAGTGTATTCCTTTGGTGCCTAAAATCAGGGACACATCGACCAGACATTGGACAATTTCAGTTCGTAGACAATCACAACCCGATAGGTGCGCTGTTATTCAGAGAGTTAAATGAAAACGAAAATTTCTGGCATATTTTTAAAGTCTGTGTGCTACGGGCGGAATGTCTGATCAGCGAGAGCCGAACTAAGTTGAAATTTCTAACAGATCAAGAGTAGACACAGTGGATCAGAATGCTCATCAATACTGACCGACAACGCTTGGAGTCGACCTGAAACTTTCAAATTACCAGTATGGTTAGCATTGAATGGCACATTGCTCAACAAACCATTTGAGATTGTCTGAAATAAACCGAAACACTGAGGTGCTGGATAGTAAAAGCTTGAGGTCTCTTCAAGCGCATGCATGCATCGGTAAACACAGCCTAAATTGTGTAAACTAATGCAAACTTCTAAGCTAGTTCACTGTGAATCTTTCAGACGGTATAGTTTTGTTGGAAACAGACATAAAGGTTCGCTTTAGTCTCTCCGTTTTCTTTGTCCTTATAGTGAAGAGAAATGATTAACTTTGTGCAGAATGTGTGTGTGTGTGTGTGTGTGTGGAAAACCTCGTGATTGATGAACAGCCGAATTGCTGTGCCATGCTCGCTCAAAGTGATCATGGAATCCATTGAAAAGCATTCAGCTAGTAAGTGTATGCGTGTAAATTTACAATTCTCTATTCACTTTACGCAACAAATTTGTTCGTTTGAAAAGCAAGGGAAACAGGAAAGGAGAGAGGTGACATTTTTGTTATTGTTTTTTTGTTATTATTTCCCACCAGACGTGCGAATTGATCGACCCAGCTCAGGATCAAAATGAACGGAAGTGTACCATAGACTACCGAACGGATACTCATTTTGTGTTACGCTTTAGCTATACCTGGTTCATATTACTAATAACCACCAGGGTTTGGATTCAAGTGGGTAAAATTTCGAGCCCGACCAAATGAAAGTAATTTACTAAAATCGATATCATGATCTTTTCACCGATATCAACAATTTATGTAAATCAGTGTGGATCGAGAACCGGCATATATCATTCTACTTAAGCGGGAAAATATTGATCAAGTGTATATAATCACCCATCAGATACGCAAATCTCCTCTCGATTCACGCAATCCCTATTCACATTGCAGAGCATAGCATCGAAACAGATCTGGATTCAAATTCTATCCAAAGCCGAGGTAGTTTTAATTCCATTTTATAAACTCATTTAATCTACCACTCTATCACCCAGATTGCTGAAAAATCTTCTAAGTACTGTACAGTTGTGTCACACTTAACAGAAATCAATAAATATTTATCGATTTTTTATTGGATAAACTTAAGGCACAGTTTGGTACGCGTTCCTTCGAATTACTTGAGATGGTCTCAGCTTTTGATATGACGTCTTAATTATCTAATATGGCATTCATCGCCAAACGTTGACCATTTCCTCTGTAACCTTGCACTCTGACTAGACAGTTAATGCCCAACTACTGAGCACGTTAGCTAATTTATTTGTTTCATGGCCGAAAAAATAAATAAAAAACGAATAGCAACTGATATCAACTGGTGTCACTGAACAACCTACAAACTTTGTGAGTACAAATCGGAGTAGATTTAGCAAGAAAATCCTGTGTTTATTTCGGTTGCTTAATGTGAACTGGGTTCGTTACTTCTTAATCATTAAATAAGCGCATCATACAGGCAGACGCATACGTCAACACGAATCACGCAATACAAATACTCAGAGCTGACTTATTCTGATCCAATCGAATCATGTTTCTCACTGAACTTATTTTCTCATCCACACCACAGTTGGTTCACACTGTATTTCACAAATTGATGAACGATGAAAAATGAGCTTAGAAGATGGAATGATATTGTACAGTTAGTGAGGTAAAAGGAGGGAGGCCACCTCCCCGGCTTATTGGTATTACTGGGTGACAATCACTAAAAACCTCCGGAAGCGGACAGAGAAAGGTATACTGTCTCGAGGGTTGATAAATATCTCGAATGTGGGTACCATGGGAAAAGTGTGCGATTATCTCGTGGTATGCACGATACAAGAAGTGCGGTAAAGTTGTACGTATTTTTTTTCCTGATCGATTTACTCCGATCTATTGTGTGTTTAATCCCAGCATACATAGGCGTGAAATCAATGTTTTTCCCCGAATCTATCATCAATCTATTTGTGCACTATCTGTGCCCCTGAAATCGATCGAGAATACATCCATCCCCAGGTAAATCAATTTAAAAAGAATACTTATACTTACAACCGGGGTATAAACCCAAGATTTATAACCGTGTTACAGTTCTAGAACATTGACTATAAAATTTCGGCCCCCGAAATTGAACCCGATGCCGAAGTTGTCTTATAAAACGGACATGCTAATGAGACCAGCATCCTTGTCATGAACACATGAAGGGCGATCGAGAGAGAGAGAGAGAGAAAGAGAGCGAAAAGGGATCGGGGATAACAAGTGTTCAGTTGATGCATACATATAAACATTGAATGTAGTAGTAGTAGTAGTGGTAGTAGTAGTAGTAGTTGCTGTTGTTGTTGTTGTTGCTCAAAATTGGGTTATTCTAACCAATGCTAGTCATTATATGTGGTTAAATTGCCGGTTAGCGTGAAATGGAACATGAAATTGGTTTACGTCGAAAATTCATCAATGGTCAATGGGACCAGGTGAATTCAGTTTGCCTCGTAAATGATTAACAAAACCCATTTACATAGACCATAGTCCCGGTCCAGCGTGTGGTGGAGTGAACGAAAGTGTAATTAACGGGCGAACGGGAAACAGAATCATCCATAATGACCTTCGAGTTGTCAGTTTAACGTACGTGGCCAAAAATTTGAATAATTTGACACACAACATGACCCAATGGCAGTCGTAGACATTCGAACTGAAATGGATTGAGTATCTGTCAGAATCGGATAGGTTTCAAACGGAAAGAGATCCCAATGGCTATGACGAACCCAATGCCGTGGCGAACGAAAAGTACAACGGATGAAACTGAATGCGATTTGATGAACTAGCTAAAAAGGAGGGAGATAAATCTTGGCTTTCTAACTGCCGATTTTCATTGTTCTATTGATTATCAACAGGTGTGAAACATGGAAACATCAGGCAACGGAAAATGCCTCTGGGAGAATGCATTGTTTACAAGCGAAACAACAAACAAAAAAATACTAAAAGTCTCATCACCCTCAAAAAAAACATGCTCATATTAGTCAATCCATTAACCTTAAAACGTGTCTACAGTTCACTCACTGATTAGCCGAGTATGTATTTTTAACCGAACTGTACCGAATAGATATGATGTTCATTGTCTATTCCCATCGTGACATTAGGAAAACACTGTGGCAAACAAAGCTTATTTTTGATAACTTCCTCTTCGGGCTAATAAAGTTATGTACACACTTCAAAACTGTAAACTTGGTGCAATGGTCTGATGTGATGAATATGATTGGTTGATTGCCATTTTGTAATGTGTGATTTTGAAGCGAAACGGCAGAGTTTTTTGTCGTTGCTCTTGTGTGGTTCGGATATGTTCACAGTCGGTGGATAGAGTGAACTGTTCCATTTCCAATCTGCACCGTTAAGTCAGCCATTTCGGTTAACTGTGTCAGGTTGCGACCAGGATAAGAGAATTGACGGAACATATCGTTGTTGAGAACCAACGGTTGGATGGAGTAGGCCAATAGTCACCTCCTCAATTGTAGCAAAGTGCCGTTGAAAACTGCTTTGGATGGGTTTTCTGGTACTTTGTAGATCATCTTGAATGCGTCCTCGTTTGCTTACTAACTCGTGTCAGCAAGAACTTCTACCACTCCGTTTTTAATCGTTTTCCTCAAGCTCATACTCAACCAGAAGGGAATGTCTTTTTATTTGATAATATTTAGAGGACAGATACGAAAAACAGAGTTCTCCTTCCCGAAAAAGAAATTGAATAAAGTTTTCGGTTTTCTAATGTGTTGGTTCTGTCCAATTCGAGAAAAAAGGCATTTTTCATTTGAATTCATTGTTCCCAATTGATTAATAACAAGCTGCACGACAATCGGGAATTAATGTGGACACATTTGAAAATTATTATTCGATTATTTTGCAACCAAAATATCTTTTCTCGACACTCCTCAGGTTCAACTAAGTTCCTTTGATAAATCACATCAAGACCGAAAGAAGAAACATGTCACGAAGAGTCAACAGTTCGTTTAATCTTCACAATTGCTTACGTAAAACAAACAAACACATTTACAGCAAAATAGATTTGCAAATCCTGGTAAAGAGACATGCACAGATAGATAGATAGATAGATAGATAGATAAATAGATAGATAGATAGATAGATAGATAGATAGATAGATAGACTGGGGCTATTAAAAGAAATGCAAGAAATCAGTTAACTTATTGCCCTAACAACAACAACAACAACAACAACAACAACAACAACAACAACAACAACAACAACAATAACAACAAGAACAAAAGCAATAACAACAGCAACAAACACATATGGGCGCTCAACACGGACTGATTTAATCCAATTAAGAACAGCCGACAAATTGCCAACAGTTTTATATCGCAGTTACGTAACAAAGGTTTGAAAGAAGA
This sequence comes from Echinostoma caproni, assembly GCA_900618425.1. Taxonomy (NCBI): domain Eukaryota; kingdom Metazoa; phylum Platyhelminthes; class Trematoda; order Plagiorchiida; family Echinostomatidae; genus Echinostoma; species Echinostoma caproni. The sequence continues at coordinate 9,515 of UZAN01041974.1, forward strand.
AGAGACAATAAGTCCGAATTGAAAATGTGCAGTTCTGAGCCGCAATAAACTTTTGGCATATGTCGTTCAGACGGTGATTGACCTTAACAGAAAGTTTGATGTAAACGGCTCTCTGGAAGAACATTGGGGAGTGGGTCACCAATTCGAGATTGTTTACTATGGATATCAATGCATTTTTTCGGGATAACCGTTTTGTGGATCATGGGTGAGAAGCTAGAGAACTGTAGATACTGACTACTCCTGTGTTGCTTTGCGGCGACTGAAACGTTGTAGTGTACCATTTACGGGTCTTGTAATTCCTTCCATGATAGGCAAAGCTAATATAGTGGCGATCGAAACACAAACCAACGGAAAATCGTCCACTAACTATAGAATTGGCAATACAATACTCGTGATCAAGTCTCATGGGCAGGGTTTTCATACCTTCATGCCAGGTATTAGTTTGACCTCCCTTGATCGTTTCCCAACCGCTACCTGCCTCGGCAAACATCGCTCTCTTTGGCAACGTATCTGGTGACATATGTAGCACATGTCCCAACCAGCGTAATCGATTGATTCAATGAATTGTGTTGACGAATGTACAATCAAATCTTGTCAATTTAGGCACACAATGATAAATGACTACGCCACAGTAATGGACTTTAGTTCACCGTAATTAGTCCAAGTCATTCGAAAAAAGAGTTTACCCATCCGGTGGGTAAACCACGGATGCTCCCCATTCTGAATTGTCCTGAAGACCTACGTGTGACTGTTGTATGTGTAGTACGTGTGTGTTTTTCACACGCTTCTGAATCCAGACCGTGTGTCGAACAAATAATGGTAAAATAAACTCTAAAAAAAACAGAGAAAGTCGCACGATTTGTTTTTGGGTGGACCACTATGCTATACTGCCCAGATCAAGGCAGATAAATTGTCTTGGGGAATTCACAACTGAAGCCTTTGACAAGCTGAAATCGGACCCGCAATGCCAATGCGGTGTGCTAAAACCACAATCCATTGGGAGTTGGTGTCTAGTTTATCGGCTTATATAGCATATTGATGGGGTCAAGTATCCAAGGTGCCCTATACACCTTG
>UZAN01041974.1:17077-27077 GCA_900618425.1 Echinostoma caproni
GGGGGGGGGGGGGAGGGTCGACCTCTGATGAACGGTAAGCAATGCGCACCGCCATTAGAAGTATAGTGTGAGGTTCGCCGAATTGAGGCCACAATTCTGTGCAGGTTTTGATCCACCACCAGGACGTGGGTATGGGCGTATAAATACCTCCACTCGAGACCAATCTAATCCCAGTATTCTTGACAATCCAACACTGAACACGGCTTGAATAGACAGCGAGGAACAAGTAAAACACTATCTCAAACTCTATACGAACTGCCTCGAATGTAATACCGAGTGCGGCGTAGTTGATACAACGGATGCGTTAAGTGGTATGTTTCAGAATGGTTGAACAACTCTCTCTCTCTCTCTCAATGTTCTGAATTCGGTAATCAAGAAAAGTTCCATGAATAGTTAAGAGCCACATGTACTTCACAATTCAGTAACTGCGGGACTCGGCTATTAGCTTGGAGGACAGGTACGAGTTGATCTCTGGGGATGCATAGATCTAAACCAATATCAGTAAGCCCAAAATGAATCCAACGTCGTCAGTACACAATTTGTCGGCGAATCTCTAATAATATGGAAGGCCGCTGTGGCTTCAGCCTTGGATCTCATTTGTTTTCAGCTCGAAAGCAAAAACCGATAGTACAATCAAACGTCAAATTCTGAAAGCTATCAATCGATGAAAGAACAATGCTATAAAATTCTGACCAAATAAAGCCTCAATTCCAAACTTTCACTTTCCACGATCCCAGTTACTGTTTCCCCCGAAAATTCTGGAGGAATTTACTCAAGACCGATCGAGGATATTCTCTGAATAGGTGCATGTATGATGGTGAACAGGTGATAAAATTGGAAGACTGGGGGGGGGGGGGGGGAGAAATGACACCCGAAATATTTCACAATTGTTACTCGCAAAGATAAAGTCTGTTTGTGTGTGTGTGTGTGTGTGTGTGTGTGTGTGTGTGTATGTGATCAGGCGGGCATTGGCGCGCCACATGTAACTGGTCCCAATTCGTTTTTTTTTGTTACGATGACACCACAAAATATTGGGATGGCAATGTGTTTGGATTTTTTTGAATAATAATGCTAGCCCTTCGATAGATCGCTTCCCGCCTGCCAAAATTTCGTTCCGCTTCGGAAGCTCAGACAAGTTAGCACTTTTCAACAAGTTTTGTTCTCTTTTGTTAAACAACGTGTTTTCCCTATTTTACTTTAATGCTCCCCTATAGTGTTTCCCGGTCTATTGAAAAAATATTTTAAAACTATCCGTCGTGGATTGGTGATAATAAGCTCTGCATCTTTAATTTCTGCCGAGTCATTATTCACAGAACTTATTAATGGTCATATGGAGTCTTATGTTACCTCTGCCAATAAGATTCTAAACGACCCCACCCATTCTTTGCATCTGGACTTATCTTTTTGTCGCTCCCACTCGATCATTCGTTCCTCTTATCGATACCTAGCCTCCCGAATAAACAGTTATAAAAACTCCACTGTACCGTATCGGCTAGCATCTTGACCAACAAGGAACGAGTTATAAATGAATTACGTCAATCTTTAATTGAATAAATCAGACTTCAGAAAGATTTATTTTTTTACATAGCACTCTATTGGATTTGTCCATACTTCTATAGTTTCTCCGGTGTGACGACTAGTGTAGAATTTTTAACCGAAATGTAAGCATATCTCAGCTTGCAAAAGTTACACAAATAGAAAAGAAAAATTTTGTTTATTCGTTCCATAAAAGGGAGTAGAGTGTTTCGAAGAAAAACCAAACAATTTTACCGGGAAATTTAAAGGTTGTGCGGAACGGTTGCGTGAACAAATGAGTTCAGTAATTTTTGATGCATCCTAAGCTACACTTAGGGGTAGGTAAAAATATGATTGGTCAAATTTGGTAAAGTGGAAAATTGGTCTACTGGAACTCTAGTATTATTTATCGCAACTTATCCTATCCCAACGAATCAAGTTCGGAAAGAATTCCTAGCGAATTTTGATGTATCAAAAATTTTATCAATTTTTTTCATTGAAATTATAGCTATTTTTATTGTTTATTTGATTCAACTGTGGTGTTTTTCTCCCCAGTTGAAACTGTGAGCGTACCTGACCAGTTGCGTTAATAAATGTGATGCGATGCGATACGAATAATTTGGCAGAAAATAAATCTAGGAAATGTTTTGTTGATAAACACGAAACTATGTACACAGAGAAATTTTTTTACACTAACCCAGAATGTTGACCTGGCAAAAAGTGCAATCGGGGAACCGAATTCCGAGCTTTGATCTGATTCCTCAGAGTTTAGCAAATTTGGTCAGCCAATCATTTGCAACAAACGTACTTCAAAGCTTTCAAAACGGAGGTTACATTGTTACATTGGGTTAGTTGCAGCGAGTAAATGGGGCAGATATTGTAGACAACGTGTGTGTGTGCGTGTGTCTAAGACTGCAGTCCACGTATCGAAATTCTATTCTCCACGGGAATCGATCTCATTACACGTTGAAATTTTTGTCAAAAAAAGTAAAACGTAAAGTTCACCTTACGGATTGTGAAATCAGAAAATAGTATGAGAAAGGTGACAAACAGTTGAATTCCACTACACGCAATTTGAAAATCAATTGCCTATCCGAAATTCGCTATTGATTCAGGGCCAATGTATCGGTAAGCAGCGTTTGAACCTTGTTATTCTCCTTAGTGGTCATAATCAGCGAATAATAACGATCACACCGGAAGCTATCTATCTATGCACAACGTTGTCTCTCCGGGTACTACTTCATCAAGGAAATTTTTACTTTAACCACTAGTAGGAGGGTAGCCATGGGGTAATCGCTCTAGCAAAGCGCAAAACAAAGTGTTAAACTGTTAATTTCGCTCGTTTTTGACCTCCACAAGAAAATGTTAACTATTATTATACAACCCAAACGTGTTTAGATGAATAAAAAAAACGCGATAATCTTCAATGTGGTATTTAACCGCACTCACTCACTATAAGCGTGACGCTCAAGTGTTTTGCTGGTTTGTCAAAGTGTCTAATGGTTATATTTATTTAACAGGATCGATGATGCATCCAGTTTCACAGTTTGACCGGAAAAGAACACAGAGGAAACTTTCAAAGAGGTTCTTGTTTCGGCTTTTCATTCAGTCCCATTGATATCCTCTTTACTTGTCAGCTACAATCCAACATTTGAGATACCTCATGTTTGCCTTCGAATGCGTAGAGAGCTAGATAGCGACATTCAGGTCATCATTATCCTACCCGGGGTTCTGGACAAACTTATGACTGAAGCATGGCGTCCAACGTACAGTAACACTGAAGTGAAACGCGACATTACTGAATGCTTGGAGCTATCTGGGGGAAGTTGTGGCCCAACGCCACATGTAACCTTATGAAAGATTACGATAAAATCAAAAAGTATCAAAGTGTGTTTTTGGGATTTGGAAGATTTGGAGAGAGGACAGGTGTCACTTGGAAGCCAAACACGGTGCCAAAGTGAAAACAAGAAGAAGCTACCGACTTTGACAATAAGGTTTACCGTAGATGATAAACCATTTGATGACGTAATGAATGTTTTTCACCATACTAAGATTCTTGCATCAAATATCTATTCTTCATGTGCAAACGGATGTCTCACTTCGTTTTTTTAATCAATTTGAGCAGTGCTGTGCGTTCCATCCAATCACATTTATTGTACCTCCCGCACTCATCCTCGTGTGGACACAATCGCTTGTTATTGTGGTTTGGTTCGATTTGCCGGGTTAACTAAACAATTTGGTTAGACAGAAACAATATGAGCAGTCTTATTGGCTCTTTTCTTAGCCAGTTCGTAGGATGCATTGAAAACATAGGAAATTTACAGTATAGTATAGTCTACGTTTAAACCTCTAGGAAATAGGAAATGTTTGTAACATTCATTGGAATTGAACGTCAGTTCAAATACACCAAGATCTGTGCACTGTGATTGGCGTTACTGTTGTTCTTCCCGGGTGTGTGTGTGTGTGTGTGTGAGTGGGTGGGTGGGTTCGGAGTACCTCACTAAGGATCGACTTCTGTATCCACATTAGGATGCAACTTTGCTGTCCATTTGGGATTAGTTTCAAAACTCGATCACCGACGATGGACAGCTGCTTCATCCTAATGGACAATCCTCGCTGGTGCATTCTAGTTTTAAGATCTTGAAACAAAAGTCATACAGGGAGACACAGAGAGACATTGGTATCTGAACCTTGGGATGGAATTGAATATGTACAGTTTTCAAACACCAAATGCGCTTTCTGGGTGCGTGTCGAAGCTTTATTAATTGGAGATCTGATCACCATGTTGAGATTTAGTTGAACAAATTAATAAAATTGGTCGAATTTCTGTATTGTAATGAGGTTGAGAGTCGAAGAGAGTGAGAAACCGCGTAGAATACTCGATGAAGTCAGATGAAAGTGTGGCAAGTTTGAACTGGGATTCGGTTAATGAAAAAGTAATTTAATTGATTTGATTGGCCATCCTTTGGACTTCACTTTCAACCACAATTCTCAGCTCTCCGATCCAACCATACGTGTCGGAAGCGCTAGACTCGAGTTTCGCTCTTATTAGAGCTCATCAGTAGTGCATATCCACCGTACCATCATCTGGGATTTGAACTCCGGACCCATTGCAGGGAACGTGTGTGCGCCAACCAGCTCATGCCATAGCTGAAACAAATTGCCAATTCGTGTTTTTCAGGTGTTTTCTCCAGTGACTGTCAGTAAGTTCATTTGGCCCGACAGTAAACAAAGGAGACACAGATGACAACCTGTTAACTCCAATCGAAAAAACTCCCACGAAGTCAGGACTTCCACGCAGATTACGGGCTGACTTGTCACGTACCTAACAGGCTTGATTGGTAATTTACATTTAACTCATAATTACTTGTGAGTGGTGGTTGGGGAAGGTGTGTGAGGGTAATTTAATAATATCTTTCTAATGCACATCCATTCATGGAAAGGTTGTTCCCCAGTGAAGTGCAGTTGACTGAGACAAAGGTCGCTTCCGGATTCAAAAATAGGACAATGATGGATGGAATGTTTGTGAGCACAAACTGGTCCGCTAATCCTCATCTAGGTATAAAACTGGCCTGATTCTTCAGGTTGTAACATTTGCGTGCGATGGACGAAGGATAAAGTATATTGCCAGTGTGAAACTTGAAGATGTTAATCAAACTAATTCCTCTGTGGTTTTTACACAATGATTCTCGATTTTCAAATAACTCAATACTGTCGTCAATTCACAACAGCCATTTGGAACGTATTCCCTTTTCCATACTGAACAAAAATTTTATTAATTTCAGGACTAAGACTGAGCCCCCTGCCGAACCCGAAGGTGCTTAGGGGTAACAGGCCCAGAGGCTGTATACTTTTTTCTTATGGAGAACTGATATCAACTGGCGGAAGCTATCAGATCCCAGTTCGATGGAGGCCAGATAAACTGTTCCTCGGCCTGGTTTGCTCCTCGTTCCAGACCCCGCGAATCAGTATATAGGTGAGCTCCTCAACAACCGGCTTTTGATGAGCTGGCATTTGAGGGATTTGCGCAAAATGTCATGTTTGGGACCCGGAGAAAGGTTTTTTGATGCTCTAACTGGGCCTGAATGTCAAAGTAATGTACCGTTTGTGCTTTGACTGTGTCAGAATCCATTGATGTCTTGATTGATTCAGTAATCTATGACTAATTTAGACTTAACTTCCTTATTCCCTTTTGGCGATACATCCCTTCTGTCTCGGACCGATGCAGCCTACTGGACGTTGAACACCGAAAATTGTCCATAGCGCTCTGATAAAATGCTTTTTTTAGGATAATAGTAATGAATGGGTACATCACTCTGGAAAAGCACTGAATCATTCGCAGTCAATCGCATTCTATCTAGGTTTATTTTAAAGTGAAATGAATTAACTTCTAGATGGTGAATGTTTGGATTAGCCCACCCGGTTGTTCACAGACATCTTGCCTGTGAAAAACCTAATAGGCTAATTCAAACATTCACCATCTGAATTAATTGAGCCATTCGCACACGATGATAACCGTCGAACGTGTAGCTCAACGGTAAGGGTTTGCAGTTCCAGCCCGAAGAATCACGGTTCGAGTCCTGACACGGGGACACAAAAAGTACGCACTGCTGATGAGTCCTAAACAGGACGAACCAGCTGTCCAGTGCGCTCTTTGTTGGTTATCACAAACATTTCCATCGCATTTAAATTAATGTCTGTTCCAAGAAGGGTGAGAATCAGGCAGACAATGATCGAATTCTACTCGTTCTCTTTCCCATTCGCATTATGATTAATAAAAATATTGGTGCACTTACCGGTGAACAAGGCAGTTGCTGCCGCGGCTGAATCGGTTGTCATTCGATCCGCATCCATGGTTCTGAGCAACGAAACACTGGGCCATGTATCCCAGCTGAGTAATTCTTCACCAACTTCTTTTCCTCGATTGGTTGCTTTCAAGTAGCGAGCTCCGGTCACCGTGCTCAGACTCAATCCGTCTCCGATGAAAAGGATCCCATTCTTCGGTCGAGCCATTTTGGCATACAGTTGATCATATGGGAATGTGTGTTTAAATTGATGCAGTTCTTCATCTGCAAAACATTTCCACGTTTCCGGATTGTTCACATCCAATCGGTCCCCCCCGGCAGACAAATGACATTTTTTGGCGATGGTAATTTGGGACAGGAAAAACGGGAATACGAAATAATAGAGAATGAACATTTGGAACGTTCAAGGTGTTGGTTGACCTTGACCAGGGCTCTAATAGTCGGATAGCGATAAGAACGTGATTGTGGGAATGTTATATACACAAAAATGTGTACCCGTGTGTGTGTGTGTATGTGTGAACGTGTGTCTGCACCAAGGCGTTTGTGCACTGGCATACCCAGCATTTCAATTAGTCCAAGGTCATAAAATAGTGCTAAGCTAGCTTTGACGAGCAGCTTTCATTGGTGAAAACCGTGTGTCACGGTGAACTGGTTGTGCATGTTTCCATGTGTTTTCCTGTTTCCACTATTGGTGTCGGACTAATCTATCCGTAATAAATGAATTTATTCCAATGACCGAATAAAATTATCACTATCACCACCACCACCACCACCACCACCACCACCGACTGCAATGTAACTCAATCCAAAGTAATACTTGGATGCGTTTGAAATGTGTATCTTACGATAAAGTCAGTTTGCCGAATCTTTCTGTCATGACAGTCGATTTACGAATTTGTTGGGGGTATCCCGTTACAGACACACTGATCATATATCACTCAAACAATCGAAACTCGATTAAACCACATTTCACAAATCTGTGACCCGGGTAACCCGTCCGTGTGATTTCTATCTGGTGAGTTTGTTTGTGGAAAGGGTAATCCCTATATGGGAATTCATTTTCAATTCCTGCAACGGAATTTGCTCGATGCATTGCCGGCGAACAGTATGCAGTTATAAGTTGCTGATGTATCACACACACACACACACACACACACACACACACAAACTCATACAAGGCTAAAAGAATATTCCACGTTCAAAATTTGCCGGAAAATAGGTAGTTTACGCTGGCCGTTGATGCCACCCCAAATCACACATCTGTGGTCAGACTGTCAGTCGTCCTGGACAGTGATATGCTTGTGTCTCTGTTTGTTTACGTGCGTCATTTTGTTTGCCCCATTTTGATGATTCGTCTCTCACAATACCCCAGAGTAAACTGTGATTGCAGTGTCCGAATAGGACCAAAAATTGAAGCCACATCGTCCACGTCCATGTGTGATTCCACTGAAAAGCATATAACCAGTCCAACAGGTCTCTATTGTGCACTGTTTGATGAATTTATCAATCAGTTTCAAAGTTTTGCAAGATGATCAGAGTCTCTTCATGTTCCAAAATCGATTGGTATCACCAAACACATAGAGCANTAGAGCAAAAAGATGGTAGTTCAAAGAAATAACGAATAATATGCCATTTGTTTCACGGTTCATAAAAAAAGAAAATTTACATGAGGTTTTGCCGTTTACTTTTACTTTAATATTATTCAATTACTCCTAATCGGTCTGAACACACACAAATATACCTTGGTTACCAGTTTACTGTTCCAAAAACTATACATTTTTCAAGTTCTATGTGATTCGGAAATAAATTGTCGCTTCCCATTATCTTACCTACTTTAAAGAATAAAAATCCGATTGTGTCTATAGAAACAAAACTGAATCGAATAGTGATAGGTTGGCAGGTTGCAAGTATGCAATTTAGACCACCTTCAAATAACGGTCTATTCATGATAAACATTAAATTCTTATAATTGAGGTAAATCGCAGATAAACAGCCAGTATTCATGCTTAGGGCAAAGAAAAAAATACTGGGTTAAGGGTTGTGTTTGTGAATAACGGAAGTAAAGCAATACCGCTGTACATACATTTTCTGAATTGTGAAAAGTTCTTGTTCAAAACAAATGAATGTTTTCGTAGAGTAATTCGTTCTTCAATCAACTTTAAAGTTTGGGTTTCGGATTTTGGCCCCCAAAACCAATCGCTTTTCTCCATTCACAGCTGCAACTTCACTAGAACTACTTACTATACCTTTTGCAAGCCAAGTTGTCCCAATATCATATCAAGATGTCCTCGGATTATTTCAAGCTGTCGCATTGACCTCACCGGTGCTGACAAGCCTCCCAGCGATCTCTGGATGATTACCATGTAACACCGACTTCTCTACCTCCCGTTGAAGTGCGAGGGACGATCGTGGAACGGGCTTCGGTCACATACACACACATCAATACTCACGGGAATAGATATCGACTGTTTACCTGGCTAGTACGCGCTTGCCTGATACCGCTGATACCAATGAATCATGCGCGATCAACGCTTGAGCCATTGCTTACTACTATCGAATGATGCTGCAAGTAGAATTCATAAGCTAATCCGAGGACATCTTGATATGGGGACAACTTGTCCTGCAAAAGATATAGTCTGCTCTCACTGATATTGGATTTACTGTTATATCCTAATAGGGTTAAATGTGCATCATCTCAGCTGCTCGCGAGTGTCGATCAAACAAGATGAACCAATACACTCGGTAAGCATCATGGTCTTTCAGCTCAGGATACATTCTAATCGGTCATCCGGTAATGATCGACTAGTGATAGTAACTTTGAACAATTCTAAGCTTTTCTCGGACAAGAGCTCAAATCCAAAACCGGTTAGTGTTTTTTTTGAGGTGCTAAGTATGTTGTCAATGTTCTCCCTAATTTTAATAATAAATTTTTCATTCATTTCCCTTGTTTGTTAAGTTCATATTGATCAATCAAAATTGATGTAGTATAAGACCTCTCCGCATTTCAGTCTCAAATCACCTGATAAAAGTATCCCATACTTCACGAAGAATTGTTGTACTGATAAAATGCTTATTTCTTACTTTTGTGGCATGACCAATTGTATTGATTGCAGTTCGGACAATTGCTGACCAATGCCAGTCATCGATGTTTCTCCACAGTCTATCCGTGTGTTCAGAATGACACTCCACGAACTATGCCAATGTGACATTTGTTTGGACCAAATTGTGCTTTTCTGCTCCATTATTTGCACATTACGTTGCGTTCTGTGATCTTCATCGCTTTCAATCTTTGACGCGAAATATTTGTTACCCAGTGCCAGTACATCTTGTTTGTAGTTTTTTTGTATATATACGTCTGTTACAACCATCAGTTTTCTGTTTTCGTCTTCTGTCTTTATTGTACGGTGCGCGAGTTATAGGATCCGTTGGGAAGTTTATCACGACTGGTCGCAAGGTGATGCTTTTCAATCCACATAAGAGATAAATGGCATCCATTAGTTGGAATGATGAAATCAACAAGGGAATTGCTTATTTTAAAAGAATGAATTATTATATCATGTTGCTTCCCCTCTGCATACAATGAACTGTTACTTACGGAATGCTAGAACTGATCATATTTGGATAAAATTATGCGGCTTGTAAACAGGAGCCAGGTGACAACCACACCACCATCACATTCT
>UZAN01041974.1:32077-35571 GCA_900618425.1 Echinostoma caproni
TTGTAACAATTGTTTAGCAGGTAGGCTGAATGGTGCGATTAGTCCAAGTGCAGTGTCTGTAGTGTCTTCTACCCCGGAGTCTGGGAGGGACGTCACCACCAACGGCGAGTTCGACAACCACTTTCTCAAATTAAACTCTCCTCGAAGTAACATCTCGCTTATCTCTCTCGTAAAGGGGGATGCTTGTTCGCTGGACGTAGATGATATAAGACAATCGTCGACGTAAAAGTTGTTTTCTATTGCTTGAGAGACTGAGAGAACGTAGAACACCGCAAAGGTTGAAACGGTCTTGCACAGCGCGAAGTTAGAACAGAAGGGGGATGACGTAGCACCGAACGGATGAGACAAAATTTGGAACTCTGTAATTTTTCTGTTCACATCTCTTCCTGTCCACTCGAGGTAACGTAATGCACCTCTGTCTTCCTCTGGCACATTCACCCGCATAAACATTTCCTCAGAATCGGCCAACAACGCAATACGCTCCTTGCGAAACCGAAGGAGTATTGAGACAAGGTTCGCCGTAGTGCCAAATCCTTGTAGCACCATACTGTTCAATGACTTGCCTATGTACTTGGCGGTGCAGTCTAATACTATACGGATCTTATCCGGTTTCTTTGGCTTGATCACGCCACGGTGCGACAGATACCATTTCGGCGGATATTCTTCGTAAAGCTGGTAGGCAGGGACATGGGTCACATACCCCTTATCCATCATTAGTTTCATCGATTTTACTTACCTGTTTCGTAGGGCTTCGTCGCGTACCAAATGGCACTTAAGTTGATTCAAACCGACCAACACCGATTCATAATTTCCCGAACNCGCCTTTCTTCCACGGAAGAGACACTACGAAATGACCCTCGGTGAACCGCGTTCCGTTTTTCACCATCCGGATGGCTTCCATCGTAGGTGCAAGCCTGTGGGTAGCCTCACGGTCATCTAACGGGTCTCCTTTCAGCAGATCATCGTGCTCGAATCGGGGCTGTCCTAAGCTGGTGTAAAGAATCGGCAGACGAATGAAGGGAGTTCGCAGAGTCCGCGCGAACGGTTCCTCTAGATGAGCCCAACCTTTGCTGCAGATCTAAGAGTTCTTCCCGTTACTTTTCTTGCAAGTGTCTTAGCTCCATTTCTTGTCGCTCTTTCAGATGCCTCTGTTTGAACTCTAACAATTGAGGTGTATCATTTAGACGACTAGTGTACCGACTAACCCCACAAACACGAGAGCCATAAACCGGAAAACCAAAAAGAGGGACTTGCCGGGGATTGTCGGTGACGCGGAGTTTCCCGGCAGCACCAGTTTCCGAAGTCGATTTTCCACTTCGTGTGACTGGCATTGTAAAAGGATTTCCCATTAAACACACCTCAGGAACCTGGAGTCTTGTTGAGTACTGTAAACACCAAAACGACTTGTTCTGGCTCGACCGTAGCCCGAGTGTAATCGACTATTCCACGATCGTTCTGCATAGTGTCAATGAGACCGTTGAGCAACGCGTAGCGAACTGCGAACCCCGAAGTCAGAACGATATTGATCCGCAATGCGTACGGTATTGTTTATTGCATTAGGCGAATCAAAAAGAACAACTATCTCAACAATGTGACTCAGTCGCTATACAGCCAAAAAGGTGAGTTCAAACAAATGGATAGGGACCTGATATAAAGACAAGGAAATAAATATACAAAGAGGGAACATAAATACCTGTTAGGTCGAGCAAGGGATTCTGTTCATTTAACGTGAACAGCCAAGATAAACTAAAACAAATCGACAATGATCTGTTTGCCACGGGGAGAAATTCTGTTCNNAGCAAGACAACGAATGACGCCATAGGGCCAGTGATGGGGCATATAGGGACTGGGGCGGCTATGGATCGGGGCAATGAAACACCAAAGCGACGTTAGTGCACAGGACAATGACACGGGCGGGATCGATAGGTAGACACACAAGGACATTAGACACGAGAATCCGACATCAAACAACCATAGATACGGGGTGATCAAGTTCAAATCAAGAGTGACAAAAGAGAACGTAAAATGGTCTCATGAACAATGTAGAAAACGGTATTCGCGAAGTAATTTTTTTTCGATATATCGCATCAGGCGTTTACATATATAAGGTGATCCCAATACAGATGTCTGATTGGCCGATTAGAGCTCATTTAGTAACGAAGATAGAGGCGAGCAAACAGATCAAAAGAATATGACAAGGCTAATTAGATAGTCGTGGGTGGGGTAAGAACACACAGGTCAAATAGACAAACGTTCGAGAGATGAGCAGATTAAAATGAAGGTTGTGAGCTAAGAGAGGAGAGCGGGATGAAGTCACGTAAGATACGGCAGAAACTATAGGTGATGTAATCAGGAAGGGACATAAGAGACAAAAACACGAAAATTAGTTCTTAAGATTGAGATTGGTGATACTATAGGCGAAGAAAGAGGAACGGGGACGGGGGGAGGTTGATGCTCTGTTTTATGCACAATCAATCCGCTGTCCAGGCCAGGGCAACAACAGTGTCTGAATCAGCTTTTTTTGCTTACATAAGCTACTGAACGAAATTACACCAAACTCGTAAACAGCCTCCAGACCAGCTGTCCCCAGTCGAATTTCCCGAATGACCCGGAAAGGTACATAAACAACTATTCGTCTGTCCTACTCGATAAACTTCAGCTGGAGGTTTTGTCCCTCGGTGGGTGTTACCCGATAAAACTAATTACCACTCTAAACTAGAGAATATCTTCAGTTACTCCACAAAATTTTCCGCTGGACCACACGAGAAAGACATGACAGAGCAAACGGAATCTATGTTAACGTCCATCTTGAAAGAACTAAAGATAGAAGGTCACATATCACAAGCGGTTTTCGATAAGCTGGTTCCGATTGGATCCTCGCCGCCGCGGCTCTATGGATTACCGAAGGTGCATAAACCAAACGTTCCGATACGACCCATAATTGACATGTCGAGTTCGCCATATCATGCTATCGCACAATGGATCGTAGAACTACTAGAACCAGTAGACCGAAAGATTGTCAAAGATAGCCTGAAGGATGCGTTTAGCTTTATAGAGAATATAGAAAACCTCAATGTTCTCAACAAAACTATGATGCCCTTCGATGTGGAATCCTTGTTTACAAACGTACCGCTGATCGATGTAGTTGACAATATTTGTGACTTCTTAGTTTCTAGCAACATCCACGTCGGAATTCCGGTGAGCAAATTGAAAGAGTTGATTCTCAGATATACATTTAACATACAGTTTTTGTACAATGACCAGTTCTGCAGATAAATCGACGGGGTAGCCATGGGGTCTCCACTAGGTCTCATACTGGCAGATATTTTCCTAGCTAGACTGGAGAACGAAAATTTGAGAGAGACAGTTTGACATTTCGACATTTATTGCAGATACCTTGACGATACTTTTATCGTTTGTGATTCTCACACCAACCACACATAACTTCTCGACGAATTCAACAAGTGTCATCCGGCTATTCGTTTCACCTGCGA
>UZAN01041974.1:39360-49490 GCA_900618425.1 Echinostoma caproni
AGTGTGGGTCATGAGCAACTGTGTCACACGTGATTGGACTAGCAATAGGAATTCATGGACGAAATGCAAACCTTTGTTTGAGTTGAGACCAGGGAACTTTCAACTTGCTTGTCGTTCTGCCGGAAGTTTGTAAAGAAAATGAACCGAGCCTATGGGGAACTCATACAGAGAAAACATTGGGTGAATTACTAAACTAGTGATTTGAATGTTTTCTGTGTTTATTGAAAGTCCACTGAAACCAAAAAGGTGTCCTTCATTNNNTATCAAGGTCCACCGCAATAATACGATCTACCTAAGTGGCAACAAAAGCCAGGATTCATACGAAGAAGTGTAAAATTGTGATCTTTGGGTTGAACTTGTTAGGTTTGAAAAAATTAAAAAAGTCGTTGTAGAGAGAGAATCCACATTTGCTAGTGTATTCCACGGTTCATGGTCACATTTTGTGATCTACGTACATAATACGATCAATGAAGAGAGTTTTAAAGGAAGCCAGGGTCCTTGGTTCGAACGAATACTGAGGAAATGAGTAACTCGTTTTAAATTTTGAAGGAATTCCGGAGATCAATTCCAATTTTTTCGGTTGAGACATTGACCGACAGTTAGACTTTGGTATCATTTCGAATGGAATTCTATGACCAACGTTCACACGATCAGCTGATTGACGTTACAACAGAGTTTGACAACCAGATGACCCTGGCGCAAAAATCTACATTGAGCATTGTCCATGCGTCTGAAACAGTTCGTACGATAAACTGCTTCGTGTATGAAGCAAATGAAGCGTGATTTGGAAAGTCTCATCGGCGGTGCCAGTCCATCCACCTAGCTGGGGATCGAACTCGGGAACAGGAAGCACAGCAGGATACTATGCACTTAATCACTGGGTAGCTAATTAAATCATTTCTAGTATTCATGACTGTCCCGGATAACCATTAAGAGTGTCATCAAACGGGAAAAACACTTTGGCAGACCTCCGAACGAAATATCACAGTGCCAAACTTCAATTTAATCAAAGTACAAAAATACTAATTCCCAGGGCCAGCAAAGCCTTCAGAATAGTTTTGATGAACAAAAATGTTGACGATAAAGACACGCCAACAATTCTAACAGATGAGACCGAAGTTGGGAGATTAGAGCGAGATGAGGATATCACAAATGGCCGAAACGTTGAACAATACATAACTTTCGTTCAATAATTCTGTTGTCTTCGTAATCTTTTGCAGATTGTATTAAATGTGAAACATTGAGTTTAAGTTCTTATTGTATTATTGTATTAACGATGACTTGTGCAGGCGACCGTGCCCACATTTCAGTGAAAAATGTGTTCGCCGTTACATTGGGATAAAAAAATGAAATGAAAATAATAAACAGCAACCATAAAACTTAAATAGGTGTTCATTTTGTAAGTTTAAAAATAGTTCGTTACGGATACTCACCGTGTCAGTGAGAATACGAGCCAAATAGGGAACCGTTGAGTTGCGGTAAATGTTTATACGGCAGGGCAAGTAGCGAAAATTGGATCGGGTTGAAGCGTGGGAACGGCATGCAGATAAATCGGGATCGGGTGAAAGACTGAGGTCATTGAGTATCTTTTGAGCGAAGTTCTCACATGAAGTGATATGCAACTTACACAATTTTGAGATAAGAGTGTTTAAAGGAATAAGAGAAATACGACTGATGATCACCAAACCGCGACGTAGAGTAATGAAATCCTTTCCAACTAGTCCAAGGAAAATAACGGGCGAACAATAAAGTATGATAGGAAAAATGCATCGATAAACAAAGGAACACAGTTTCATGCCTGATGCGAAATTGTCGTAGCTTGCGTATTTGAAAAGAAGCGATGCAGTCTACCAATTCAAGCAAGCACATGCGAAGACGACTGCAGATTGCTATCTATAGTAATTCCTAGGTATTTCGTGGTATGCGTTCTGGTAATGGGTAAGGAATTGATGACTGAGAATCCAGGGAGTGCTCGGATCGCGAAAGAGTAAAAATGCATTCAAAGCATTTAGAAGTATTCAGTCAGAGACCGGATTGGTTCAAAAATGATTGCACGTGCAACAAATTGTCGGAAAATGATTCTCTGTTTGATCGGTTTGAGATGGCTTTACATACGACCACATCATCGGCATATTTGCTGGGATTCAGGATAAGTCACTGATAAAAGTCGACAAAAGGTAGAGGGAGAGCACAGCACCCTGAAGGACTCAAGAATTATGCACTAATGGTTTTAAAGTGGTGCCGTTTGCTTTCGTCCTCTGAGTCCTTCCCGTGAAATAATCTCTCAAACATGACAAGTTGTTGGGACAACCGAATAACTTCTGCAGAAGATTGTAGAACGGAATCAAAAACCGAGGAATAGTCAAGGAAAACACAACGAATCAACTTTTGAGAACTATCTAAGGATTTGCAAATAAAAAGCATCATTGAAGAGATTATATCCAAAGTGCATCGATTTCGCTTGTACGCAAACTGGAGGGGATCTATGGGAACAGTAGTATCAGATTGCAAACGGGTGAGGAGAATAGCACGTTCTGCAAGTTTCAATCTAGATGAGATGATAGCGATAGGACAAAATCGTTTAGATGAAATTCTAGATGACCGCATTCCTATCCACTGTTCGATATCGATATTAAAAAATCGCAAATGCTACTGATAAACATCTAACGAGATTCTTAGAAAGAGCTTAAAGTTAAAGTTTTGATTCGCTTGACGGAATTCCGAAGTTTACAACCCCATGCTCAGATCGCTCGACTCTTACCGTCTCCGTCAATGTACACAAGTCGAATCGTCCTCCCCGAAAAAGTGCCAACACCCATATCGTTTTATTGCACGATGATTCGTCTCCATCCCGATGAAATTAATGTAATTCGGCTACCAAGTTTTCCAGGCCCTCTCGTCCAGATGGTCAGCATCCGGAACGTGGGCAAACAATCAATGGCCTCACTCGTCATGTTCTCACCCTTTACAACTAAAATGTCACCAGTGGAACCGAATAATTATCTCGAAGATTTTATAGAAAAGAAGCAGATGCAAATGTGATGATATTCCGTTATCATACATGAAAGAACTCACTGTGCGCAGCATAATGAGCCGTAACTTTCTATTTAATAGACATATAGACCACCAAGTAGATAATATAGCCTTGTGATTAGCACGACGTCAAGTTGAAGTGGAGGAGAGGGGGGTATACCATTGAAGGCACTATCTTTAAGCTGGATCATATTAGACCTAGGTTGGTACAATGTGATCTAACATGGAGCTCAAAAGTATTATATGGGATGTATCGGTTCTCTGGTAATATACAATTTTCACAAAATCAGGGTCAATCTGTTGAGACTGGCGCTGGTGTAGAAAGCTCACTTTGAGTGGGATAAAATTTAAACTTGCACAGTACAAAACCAGTGAAATGAAAACCAAAAGTTCGTGGTAGGGAAGACTTGTTCCGGCTGAAATCGCGACAGACCAGTTGAACCAAATACCAAGTATCATCCATAAAAGACAGTGAATAGATACCCTGACAAGTTTGATAGAAAAGAATATCTGAAACTGAATCCGGGTTTTGTTATTCAGTGACAATGTCAACTAGGCACTTTTCTAAAGGAGACTCGGATGCAACCCCATCAAAATTTATGCTACTCGTTCTATCAGGTCATGGATGAAGAGCTGAAAGATCGGGCTTACCGGTGTAGCTACCATTTTATCCGGAGCCCGTAACATGAGTCATTGCAGTTGAAACTGGCCTAACCTGACCGACGCGTATCGTGCAGCCGGGATGAAATTAGGACCAGCAAAAGACATTTGTAGAACTGTTGTCCCGTCTCTTTGCCACCCAGTGCATTGGGTAGATGTCCAAAGGTTATTCGCAGCACTCCAATGCATCGACCTAACGAACGGAGACCAGTTGTTCATGTGTGCCACCCCGAACAGGGTAAACGAAATGATTACATGATAAGACCGAATCAGCTGATGGTTAGATGATCCAATCAGAAGTGAATCGCGACGACAGGTGCTTGGTTTAATCAACCGATTACAATTCAGTACATCCCTCCTCACCATTCTGATCCGAACATGATTTGTGACTTTCATTGATAATAAACAATTGGTCAATAAATTTCCATTTTGATGTTGGAAATAAAAGCAGAAGCTTAAGAACAAAGAGCGGAAAAGAAAAGCACTACATAAATCCAGGTGTCTGTGAATTCGCTTAGGAATAGCAGCACCCTATTAAGATCAGATACTAATACGTTGGAGCACATGTGTAAACCTTAAAATCACAGACTCCATAATTTCACACTGATCTGCCAAACGTCCGTAAACGAAGATGACCCCTTTGATTCATTTCATTAATTCTGCATATGTCCCTTGATTTGCTGGTAAAACGCCTGGAATCTATCTATCTCTCAGAAACTAATAATTTTTTTATACATTTAAGGACAGCTTGATGGCCTGCCGATAAGTCTTCTTACGGATCTCAAATTGCGCGCGACCACCAAGTGTCTCATCGCCCGAGGTAGACAAAAACACTCGTGGGAGTCGTAGACGTTTATTGGCGAATCGTGGCACTAGATAGTACCGAATACGTGCCAAGGTGACGACTAAACAATGCAAGTAAATAAATGCAGTAGCAAAGCGAAGGCGTGTCACACGTGTTGCGTGGGTTTGAACGGGACCTAGCTTATATATACACCTGAGCGGAAACCCGTGTTCAGTAAAATGAGCAGAAGTAAAACACAAAGAAATGTCACAGTTGGAGTCAGAGTTGATTGTGAAGAAATATGAACAGGAAACGTCCTCATGGATTACTCCTTTTCTTCGTACAATCATAGTCACCAGAAAGCAAGCAAAGCTTTGATTAGCAAATGAGTCCGAAAAATAGGCAATCGTTAGCGAATGTGGCCATGCTGCAAGACATTGACTAGCAGAATCGTTGGTATGTTTGGACTGCTTTGCGACAATCGAACACGAACCAGAATCGTTGCGTCGGATGTCAGCACGGGAACCATATTGACGTATCCCTAATCCTTCCTTGGATGATTCACACCATCCGAATCGTTAGTTGCACCATGAATTCAGGTGACTCTCGTCGTTTCCAGCGTCCGTGATCGTCGGCGTACCAGAATGAACGAAGTAGATCACTTGTTGTTCATGTATGCTACCGCAGAAACGTAAATGGTCTTCAATAAACTCTTGAGATCAAAAGGGGCAACAGTCGTGCGAGAGAGTACTAAAATTCTCGTTGAAACTCGAGACAAGCAATGTGCGTTCGGTTTGACCTGATCTCTGAAAGTGAAAGATTGTCGGAGAAAACCGGTGTAGCATCCTAACGTTCAAAATTGCTGCATCAATCATAAACAACCATTGAGCATGAAAAACAAATATTGAGATGATGCATCTCGTGATATAAGTCGTAATAGGTATTGCTCACGTTATATGCTTCTGTGGTTCGTGTTTTTCTCAATCCCTCAGACGGGCAGGCAAAACAATCCTTCGACCTGAATGTGAGACTGATGTCTCGTCCTGGTCTCATAAGGTGCTCGTACACTACTGATTTGAACGTGAGACAGTTGCCTCATTCGAAATCGTAGCAGTTACTGCTATGTGCGAGCTCAACTCTGAGGTAGGTGCCTCAATCATCGGGCGTGCAGGAATGACATTGAGTCTCGAACTGGGGTGCACAATGCCATCATCGACATATGCTGTCTCGAGGCGTTTGATGTTAGTTGTATCGACGCGACCATCTCGATTAACCTTGAAGAACTTTTCGTGACGCGACATAACTTGAAAAGGTCCTTCGTAAGGCTGTTGTAACGGCTTACGTACCGCATCAATTCGAATGAATACATGCAAACACGTCAACAGTTCAGTAGAGATGAACACCTTTCGTTGCTGTATTCGAGTTTGTGCCGGAGAAAAGGATTACATAAACATAAACGTAGTACTGTATTCCAATGGAATCCATATTCCGTGGTGTGAAAATTCCCCAGGCAGTCATAATGCAGTGCCGAAAATGAGTTCAGCAGCTATACATTGGATATCTGCCTTTAGGCATGTTCTGATACCTAACAGAACAAGAGGTAAAGTCTCGTACCAATTAAAGTTCTGGTGTGCCTGAAGGGCACCCTTCAGTTGACGGTGAAAACGTTCTACCAGACAGTTAGATGTTGGATGGTTAGCAGTTGTGCAAATGCGTTCAGTACCTAGCAATCGTGTTAACGAAGAGAATAACTCTGATTCGAGTTCTGCTCCTCTGTCAGTCGTGACAGTACAGGCACAACCGTAGAGTGTTATGCAGTGTTCTACGAAACGTCGAGCCACTGCTTCGGCCGTGACAGTAGAAATGGGAATTGCCTCAGGCCATCTAGTGAACCTGTCAATACACGTGAATAAATGGGTATATCCGTGTGACGGTGATAATGGACCTACAATATCGATGTGCACGTGATTAAAGCGAGCGTCAGGCGTACCAAAAGTACCAATAAGTGCAGCTACGTACCTATGCACTTTGGATCGTTGGCACCGTAAATACTGTTTCGCCCACACTCGAACTTCCTTATTCATGGATGGCCAGACGTATCGTGCAGTAATCAAACGAAGTGTTGCTGCGATGCCTGGGTGTGATAAACCATGTAAGGTGTCGAAAACTAAACGACGGTAGGATGAGGTCGAGGTAGACCGGTAGACATGTCAAATAAGATGGTACCATTAGAAGTCGTTAACGGTATCGCCGGACATCTTAATGAAGTTGAATGGACCGCCTCTTCGCAAAATGAGTCATTTGTCTGGGCATCAGCCATAGCACTCATATCTAAAAGGGACTTTATCGCATTAACGTGAATACGTGATAAAACGTCCGCAACACAATTCGAATTGCCTTGGACATGCTGAATGTCAGTCGTGAACTGTGAAATATAATCTAAGTGTCTGGTTTCTCGATGTGATTAAAGGTCAGACGTAGTATGCAAAGCATATGTAAGAAGCTTATGGTCCGTATATAGGGTGAGATCTCGACCTTCGACTGCATGTCTAAAATGCTTAATGGCGTTGTAAGCTGCCGGCAGCTAGCGTTCAAAAGCGTCATATTTGGTTTCTGTGTGTGTAAGGCGTCAAGAGATTACCGAAACCCAGAAACCTGCTGTTGCAAGACCGCTCCAAGTGCAAAGTCTGAAGCGTCAACATATATAGTAAGCGTGGTTGACAGTACACGATGCAAAAGCAGCGTGGTCTGCGCTAAGTATGTCTTTACCTCTTGGAATGCTACTCGGGCGGCATCCGTAAGCAAGAGCCCACGTGGATTATCACGAAGTAGATCCATAAGAGGTTGTAGTCGTTGAGCGGCAGGTGAGATGAATCGTCTATAGAAATTCACTAAACTCAAAAACGTTTTCAGGTCTTTGGTTGAGGATGTTAAAATGTACTCTTTGATAGCATGTAATTTATCCCCGCTTGGCAAAATAACCCCGTGTGTGACCTTGTGGCCAACGGAAATCAGTTCCTTTTTGCCAAACTCACATTTATCGGGATTGACTACAATACTATGATCAGATAAACGTTGAAATAGCAAAGTCAAATAGTGATAATTTTCATCTGTATTGAAAGAGGCAATAAGCAAATCGTCAATGTAAACGTGAACAAAATCCAAATCTCGAGTTTTACTGTCAATAAAACTCTGGAAAGTCTGAGCAGCATTTCGTAATCCGAAACACGTACGTGGGAGCTCAAACAGACCGAAAGGAGTAGTGACAGTAGTCTTTTCGACATCTTCAGTGGCAACTGGGATCTGCTGATAAGCTCGTACCAGATAGATCTTAGAAAAAATAGCCGTGCCATGAAGTGAAGCCGTGATGTCACGTATATACGGGATGGGATAACTATCGAAACGAGTCACTGCGTTAAGTGACCGATAGTCGCCATATGGTCTCCAGCTAATGCTGTCTTTTTTAAGAACCGTGTGTAGAGGAGAAGCCCATGGACTATGAGGAGGACGTACGATATCCTTTGAAAGTAAAGTGTAGAACTCACGTTTAGCAAAATCTAACTTGTCCGGTGCTAGTCGGCGAGGGCGTGCCGTGACTGGTGGATCCTTAGTGACTATGTAGTGTGCAACACGATCAGTCACTAGTGTCAAATTCTCGACAGGTTTGGTCAACTTGGGGAATCGGCGATCAATGTCTGGAAATCCACACGGATATCAGGTAATAAACCCGTGATTCGGTAAACGTCTGTGCGGACTTTAAGACCCGTGAATTTGAAATTCGACGTTGGGCCGATCAACTGCAGTCTACGGGAATCAACAAACAATTCATGGTACTGCAAGAAATCGATACCCAGTATTCCAGTGGGAACATTCGCAAGAATGAATGACCATGGATACCGTCGTTACCCTCCCAGGTTGACCGTGAGTTGTCTTTTTCCAAAGGTAGGAATGGGAGTGCGATTCGCAGTGCATGGCCGAAGCGTCCTAGCTTGTGGCTTGCTGCTACCGATNACTTGGGCTCCCGTATCTACGAGGAACGTGTGATTGTCACGTACGAAAAACAGACGGCCAACCTGAGGAGGCGGGCCGACGAGTACGGCCGGTTTTACTCGCCGGCTTTCCCGTCGCGTAGGTGCAAGGCTTCCTGCAACTGCGAGCTCGTAGTCCATAGTTACGATGGAACCAGCAGTAACCCCCGGTGAGGTCATCCAGAGCTTTGGGTTGCTTGCGCCGTGGAGTCTTCTGAGCCTTGGGTTGCTTTTTGTCAACGAAGGCATGCTGTGCTACCCGCTCGAGCCTTGGCTTAGCCCTGTAGAGGTCCGCAGCAGGCCCCGGGACTCTGTCATTGAATGACAAGCGGTGGTGTGGACGTGGATGTGAAGACCGTACCGCATACCTATTCCTATTCCCCCTGTATGGTTGCGATGTCGTGGCAACGAGGAAATTATCCTCTCGATTAATCGAGGCCGTCAAAGATGTGATTATGGACGAAAAGTAAACTGCCAGACTGAGTACAATAAACCTTAGGGAATGTACGATTCCCAAATCATGGAACAAACAGTTGAAAAACAATTGGAATTCGTCACTTACTGTGAGTTAGGACCAGAACACCGAACATATTGGCAGTGAAGAGAAAAGCGAAAATTCAGTCTCTCTCTCCGTTTTCATACCCCGCAAATCAGGAGACACACGGGGGTTTGTGAAATGTTGTGTTGGTCTCACTCATTTATAATCTTCCGTTTCTCATAAACTATTTCTGACGAATGTGGTCTGAAACCGTGAAATTATGCTTATAAGCCCGATGAGAATGAGAGACACCTCTGATTCATAGGATCAGTGCTTCACGATTCCTTGCCGAGGATATCTTTCATGTTTTTATACCAATGCACAAGGTTACCTTGGTCAATTTCCCGACATGGAACTTCGTTGGAAAACTAATCGATTTGACATTGTTGCCGTTACTAAAACCTGACTGACCACTGACATTCTCGACTCGGAATTACTTCTATCTAGAATGTCGTTGCTCAGACTTGATCATCCTACACGAGGCGGTGGAATCATGCTTTATCATCGAAACAATTTACAGTGTGAACAGCTTGATATTCCCGACGCAGCCCCTAAATCGTTTTGGTGTTTAGTAAGACTCTCCAAAAATTATAGATGTCTAATCGGTGTTGTCTACTGACCTCCTGCATCTTCAGACTCAGCCAACGAGATTCTGTTGCAAACCATGAGGAATGCGTTATCACTAAAGTTCACCACGGTCCTCAAAATGGGTGACTCTAATTGCCCCAATCTCATAAGATCGAAGACTTCCCGCCAGTCATTCGAGAGACAATTACCTCAATTCATTGGATTGCACTCACTGTACAACCACGTAACACAAACCACCGGATTTGGAGCAGGTCACGAATCATCAACACTGGATATAGTGCTGACTAACGAGGAGCTGATGGTAGAATCTGTCAATGTCACGCCTCCACTAGGACGAAGTGATCATGCCGTATTAATGTTTGATTAAATAGAATACGCCTCTACCGAAGAAAACCAAACGAACAGTACTCGTGCCAACGTAGACTACGAAAGATGCAAAACCTGGCAATACTTAACCAATGGGTCCTTCCAGAAGCTGAACACGATTCTTTGGTGGCAT
>UZAN01041975.1:10569-20963 GCA_900618425.1 Echinostoma caproni
CGCACTCTGATGCGAATAGGACAACAGGCGTGCTTAGCTCGTACGCTCGAAACCCTAGCCATCGATGTGTGTTGCATCCAAGAAACTCGCATTCAAGAGTTGTGAGTAACTGAAATAATATGATCCGTACGTATGGTGAAGCGGTGGTGATAGTATTTTCGAACCTCCTCACCATCGTGCAACATTCCCTTTGATTCGTTGTCACATGGAAGCCCTTATATCAACCCGTTCACCCTCCTCCCTCCCCTGAAAAAAATGCTTTTACAATTGTGTATTCAGTAAAAAAGGAATTGGGTAAAAAACAAAAGTTAGTGCATTATTCAATAGATGAATTGCAGGTCAACAGTAGAAGAATAATATTACTAAAAAGAAACAGGAGCCAACGAGGCGAAAGCCGTTATACTTCCGCGCACAAAGTTTGCAATTGGACTACCACTAGGGTTCCATCGTACTTGGAGAGTATTCCACCAATAGTAGTAGAAAGATATTCCATACCGCTTAATATATTGAGTTTTTAATTACTGTCCATTGTGAGGTGATGTATCGTATTAGTAGTATCTCAATCAGAAATGATAAGATGTATGCATTGTTCCTCTAAGATAAACCTTAGCAATTTCTAGTTGGAAGCAAATATCCTGTGTAAGTGTGTGTCATGAACACTTTCATATCCTGTGAAATATTTTGGCTTAGTGAAGAAGTTCACTCTCAGGAGTGTAGCCATAATCAGTTCTGTCACAGTTAGTGTGCAGAATGACATAACTTCAATGCGGAATTTCGGAGTGGTCAGTTGAAGCCGGTCTTCATGAGGGATTGATATTACTTCTGGTAACCTACGATGCAGTTATCGCCTTTTATATTCAAAACTTAGGGGATTAAGATCGATAGAGTTTTCTGAATTATAAGGACAGTTATTGATTGAATTCCTACCTCTGGTAGTGTGTTAATAAAATTATGAACATTCGCCAAACGTGCAGCTTCAATTATCCCATCCATGGTGACTCGTTCGGCCTCAGTTCCGTATGCAATATTTTCTTTGATACTGCGACTGAAAAGCCCCGATTCATGCGAAATCAGTGCACACTGCGAACGAATCCAACTAGGCGCGAGATTTCGAAGGTTCCACCGATCGAAGTAGATCCCGTGTTCGGGATTCCCAGATGGAAGTGGGTCGTGGAAACGCTGAACCAGGTCCAGGATTTCTAGTCGTCCGCTACCAGGTAATCCAGCAAATCCAACGNCAACGACTTGACCCGGTCCGATGGTACCGGAGAATTGCTGAAGAAATAGCCAACACGACAAATGAAAATAATTTTGCCCAAAGGGTACAAATTATTCTAATATTCGATGAGAACGAACCCTGCAAGGTCAAATAACTGCAGGGATGAAGTGAGGAAACGCATGCATTACGTGTCATTCATAAGAAACGACCTATGACAAAAAACACTGTCCAACAACACTCCTTTTTGGGCGTTCTATTCAATGCTTTTGAAACCAGGATCAGTAAAATATCACCTCGGCTGATAAGGAAAGTTGGGCAAAATAACGGACCGGTTTGGCGGATAGACGAGAACAAATAAAGTCAACCAGGAGCAATTTTTCATCAGCTCATGAGTACATCACATGTTGTCGAGCACCAGTTTCGAATAGAACAAGAAAACACGATCCCCAATGCACCGAAAAAGAGTACTTTTAAATAACGAGAAAAATTGAAATTGCTTCTAGCATTTTCAGCTTATTCGTCTTTACGGTGACGACTTGACACTTGGGGATAGACTGAATGCAGAAGAAATCACTCACTGTTAGAAATTCGCATTCCGATGACATTCTGTTCCATTCTCCCGAGGTCACGTGATCAAAGGTAACTTTTCCACTGAATTCGGAAGATTGTGGTCTCAACCCATCTTCCTTCAAAATTTGCGGTTTTCTATCCAACGTGGCAAATATTAGCTCAGCGCTTGCGGAGGCAATCTTTATCTCGGGCAATAGATCAAAAAACTTCCCGTACGATTGGGCACCCATATTCATCACCGCAAATGCTCTGAGATCGGAGGTTGAACAAAAAGTAATTATTTTTAGATCGGGTAATAGTGAACGAATGCCCGAAATCGAATCAATCTATGGTAGAAACACCGATGACCTTTCAGGATGATAGAAATTTTACTACTCCTATTTTTATTTGTTTATGGGCAGAAGTTCTCAACGGGGGGGGGGAGGAGGAGGAGCTCAGCAAAAGTGTTAACAGTCGGTGTGGAGTTGCTACAGTCCAATTGGAACGCAACACGTGGCGTGCCGTTCCATAGTTTTAGTGGTGTATGAGTGTATTTTTTGCAGCCAATTTGTGCACATCCTTCAACAGTCTCCTTCGCATATTAGCCTTCAGTTTCCTTCGGCAACATTCATCGTGGATCGGTTGTCCAAGAAGTTAAATAGTAAGACTGAATGACCTATGGTAAACTTCTTGTTTACCTTAGTTAGCTGTCGACTGTTGGGATATTGATTTGAACTGACCATCGTTCATGCTTCACCTTCCTCAGTTCGTTTAGTCAACCGTACACTCGAAAACATCAAACTCGAGTTTTGCTTTTATTATTATTATTATTATTATTATTATTATTATTATTATTATTAGCTATCTCAGTCAGTCCATGGTACAACTAACAAACCTAGTCAATATGAAAGGAAGGCACGCATTACCTGAAAAGCCTTACCACACTAAGTGAGTGTTCCATGAACAGGTATGCACCGAGTTCGAATACAGCGGCCAGTGTGAATATCCCAGCTGATTGGGTAAGGGAGTACACAACGGCCAGCACCAAACTTTCTTTCGTTTCGAAACTGAAAGGGAGCAACGTTATTGGTCATGAGTGAAAAAAGTGAAAAGTTATGTGGGGACAAGGCCACAAGATAATTCGGGATAACGGAGGACTTGATCTAATTACATAGTGAATTTTGTCATGAATGGAGAAAATAAAAACTAAACGGAAAAGCTAGGAAGCACTACCTGATAGTTGTTTTCACCTGATTAGGTCTCATCGGTAGTGCGTATTCATTGATCAAAATTGAGGCTTGAACTCGGAACCTCACAGGTGGATCATTAAAATGCTACCCAGTGGACCACTGGACAGCTAATCAAACCGTTTTCCATATTGCTTGAGCACAATAAAATGATTTTTGAAAGTTTGATCTGAGCATCTAACCTCGCAAATCTCAGTTCTAGTTTCAGGGATTACGCCCAGGGGTGCTGTACTAATGTACCAGAAAAGACCAAAAAGCAGTTATTTGTTAGGTAAGCAAAAACCTAAAGATCAGCTTTTTTTGACCCTCTCGAACATTGCTACATCAGCTGTGCATAATGCAAATGTAGAAAAAATAAATGTTTAAAAGCCTTCAGCCACTTGACCTTGTTCTTGCATCTGAGTTGTTCCAATTGAACTAGCAAACAATTCCGAGGTAGGGGGACGGAGGTGGGGCGAAAGACAGTAAGCATCATTGATTACCGTTTAAGTTCATCCAGTTTTTGCTCGTACAACGCGGTGAAATATTCCTGTAAGTTCAAATATTGCACAGTCCTAATGTCGGTCAACACATCATTCACAAACGGCAATGCGGACGGAGTTGGACGAGACCGAACGAAATGACGGAACTGCAATGAGAGTGATAATAAAACGCACACACTAATACAGAAGCGTAATCAGATTAAACAAGAGAGAGAGAGGGCAGGTGGGTTGCGAGCAAGCATGGTGCCAACGTCGCAACAGTGATAATAACAACAGGGGATGACTGGAGTGGGATAAAGAACAGAGTGACATGGAAGTTAAATTGGATAACAATTGATAACCGGAATAACAACAAATTTTTACGTGTTTCACCGTACGTACACTTTTTGATATTTCGTGTGTATTAGTTTATCATTTTTATGGGGCATGGGATTTCAACAGAGAATAGACCGTACATCATTCGCGCCAGTGACTTTTATTCTGGACCATATTTCTTAGGCTCTCTAATCAACGACAGTCCTCAATTTTTGGGTCTCATCCTAGAAGCCCGGCCACACCAACCGGAGACAAAGCTGAAGCTAGTTTCTTCATACCTCTACATCATGCCATGGTCTGACCACCGCGGCGCTTGTTCCAACCTTGCCCGGCACGTGAAAAGAGAGAACGGAAAGGTAGTCAATGGGCAGGCATAAGCGAAACGTAACCAAGCCATCGGAGGTGGTGTAGAGCGATTATTTATTTTAGAGAACGACTATCCGCACCCAATTCACGACGACGAACCTCGTAATTTCTCATTCGATGTTCCCACCAGACACGAGCAATGCTTCGGAGACGTCAGTTGTCGAATACAGAGTCGATTAGCATCCTCCAATCGGAGAGGCTAGGCTTCGCAACTGTAAAGCAGAATGCTACGAACCGCGGTGATGTACACCCCTCCCTTAAGGGACAGTCGGATGTCATTGCGGCGCCACATGTGTCGCAGGTTGGCGAAAGTTGCTCTAGCTTTCGCTATTCATGATATGATATTCTTCCCAACACCAAAACCAGCTGCGATCAAGTACTTAAGGCTCTCAACTACTTCCAGCTGCTCCGAGTGCTGGCATAATCTACTGGCAGTCTTTTGCAAACACTGCGTTTGGACAGCGCAAAGCACATACCATACCTGAATACCTCTATCACAGGGCGGTTTAAAGCGTGTTTGGTTGACTGTGTATTGTCACCCAGCAAGATGATGTCTTCAGCAAATTTTAAGTCAAGGACTCTGTTCCCTGGGAAAAGTTTGACTCTAACGTTTGCTAAACCTGACAAAGCATTCTGTGGAACATCCTCTATGAAAAAGTTGAAAAGGAATGAGCAGGTTCTGAGAAATAGGCACATTTGAATGACAAACAAAAAGTGTATAAACAGAGAGCAAATGATTTTAAACGGTCAATACTGTTCTGAGAATAACATCAAACGCATAGAGTGATCCGAGGCAAATTAGAGTTTCAGGCCCCGGCAGGGAAATACAATTAACTTGCAGATGTCAATGGTGAAAAGGAATAGGGTGTGACACTGACAGCAAAATGAACAAGTATGTCTATTAAAAAGGGAAAACATGTACCCTTCGTAGTGTAATATAAAAACATTCACCTATTATTCGGTATTGTGATATCCTTTTTTTAATCCTGCCATTTTACTGAACGTAATAGTTTTAAGCAAAAAATAATTGATAATCCTCATTGAAAGAGTTTTATAAATCGGATTACTTCGAAGTTTTGATTACACATTCCTCGGTGATGAACAGCTACAGAACTGAACAAAGAAGGCATTCACAAGTGAAGTTTAGTTACGGAAGTCGTCGACTAAGCATCGGGACCAGCATAAGTGAATCTCAAAATGCTCTTATAGATTAGAAGAATCGATACCGAGGCGGACACAAACGGAGCTGTCCAACAGTGAAATTAATTAGTGGTAGTGATTGTGGTAGTAGAGTTCAAATATCAGAAGTCGTACATAGCCCTTGGCACTGTACTGAGCGATTTTCAGCAGTGTCACCCATGCAAAACATTTTCTGACTCATGCATTAATGATGCCCAAACGCATAAACTTTTATTTGTTTCGGTTGTGATCAGATTCAATAAGCAAAACTACCTGGATCGTGCAAGTATCGTACAAAGATCAATAGCGAGCAGTGGACGGTTGTTTCATCCTTATTTGAACTCATCGGGAATGCGTACAACCAATGTGTTTCTACTGGGACTTGAACACTCAACTCTCATTTTGGGAGCCACAATTCTTACCTTTACCCCACACGGTCAACGGGACGTCACAAAGATTGTGTCACGTTGAACTTGTATGGGTGTGACTCTATTGAACTTTCTTTCATCTCCATATGTCTGTGATAAATTTTTTTGAAAATGTTATGCTCCACCAAAATTAAGAGGAACCTCTTTTCATCAATTTGATCCTTCGTTTCTGTGTGCTAGTAATTGATACAAACACACTGCAATGGGATTGTCCCTTGTACTTACTTGTATCAGGCTCCCCAAAATCACCAGTGGAACAAACACCGCGGTGACCAGGGCGAGGGGCCAACTGCACGAGAATGAGATGGCCACGGAACAAATAATCAGTGCGAGGGCTTCAACCAACTTTCCAATCTGATAGCCGGATAGAGTGCGAAGATGTCCGACTGTGTCCGCCAGGTGTTTGGTCAACAAATCCGCGCGATGATCGAGAGACCGAAACCATGAAATCTCCTGCAAGTGAAGATGATTGCTAGTCATTTGTCGGCACACAATGAGGATTGAATCGGGGTAATTCAGACCCTAAATACCGACCGAATTACTGTCAGTCAGTATCTCGCAAACTTTCAGGGTGCAAGTCTTCTATGGAGACCGAGGCAAAAATATTGTGAGTAGGTTTTCACTTTCTGAATCAAGCAACCCTATCGCCTACTCAGTGGAACGCTCTACATTTTCAATGCACCAAAATCATAAAAGCATTTTGCATAAAGTGCTCGGAATTCACATATTAAAACACGATGTCTCGGATTCAAAACCATCAGAGGTAAATTATAATGCTTGCTCAATACCACGATTAATCGATCGACAGCAAGTTGTTTGTTGACGTAACAATAGGTCGAGATGTCGGATTTCAGACAAGAACCGAGCTGTGTTCAGAGCTGATCGTAGTGCGCAAAGCGGTGTGCCAAATATACCCTGAGAAAGGTTGTTAGATTTGTGCACTCTCGCATCATAACTCAACGTCTCACCAGGTTTTAACTACTAAAAAATCAGTTTTTATGCAATCAATCGAGTACTGCTTCGGAGAAGAATGCTATAAAATCAGCAGTAGCGTGGTTATAATTGTGCACAAATTGCATCTCATCTATTAGATCAGTGGTGCAACTTTGGGGACAAACTCTATCTCACTATATATACTGATCTGATAATCGGTGGAAAGATTTCCATTCCCGTGTTTGTCTTTTTTTACGCTTTTTCTTCGCAACTTATCTGGATCAGGAAACCGAAACTGGTTGGACCACGATGTAAATACTCATATTGAAAAAAATGCGTTTGGTTGATATGCCAGATATGCATACGGATTAGGCAATAAACCCTTGAGTCAAAATACTGATAGGTTAACCTCCATTTATAACAAAACTTAAGAGATTTTGAAGAACAATGACAAAGTCTATAACTCCAGACTTCGCCTTCGCTATTTTTCCTGTAGCATATAGAAAGAATGTCATTAAGTTCATAAAGTGATTGACTAAATGTTGATATTTGGTATTGGTTTATATTAAATTCACGGGGAATTGAAAACATTCAAATTGTAGCTTTAAGAGGGACACTTTTCTTCGATATACAAATGAGAAGTGAACGATGCAACATCTCCGGAGTTTCACCGGAGAAATTTTAAGAAGTTGTGAAATCGACTGCATTAATCACGTAGACAAAACTTAAAGCATTGTCTGTAAAATATAACCGACCAGAGAAAAAAACAGACAAGATCTGTCTATTTTCTTCAGAGGACGGCTATCGAGTGGATAGTGTGAGGCAATATTTGTTTGCCAGAGACGCAGATGGAAATCAATTTGCCATTTTCGAGCACATCATCCGCAGAAAGTACGTCGAACACTGATCAATAATAATGGTAGCTTAATCAAACTGTAGTCCGTTTAGTAATGCTTATATCATATCAAAGCCAACTGTATCACCTTGACCCCTCTGTCAGCTAACCGCGAGTTCACGCAATCGTACTCGACCCACTCAAAATTTGAATGACACCACTTGTGGTATATTTGGAAGTGTAATATGGCCTTGGCATTTTGATCAAGGTATCGTGTTGTTGACAGCTCCTCGAGTCAAGACAATTTATCAAACAAATCATGATGAAACAGTGTTCGTGGCAAAGAAATTGATCTGCGATTTTTGCTTGTGAACCGAATAGCCTCATATTGCTCTAATCACACAGTTGGTAACTTTCGTCGGTGTTCACAACCAAAGGCGAGCCAAAACCTGCTCCATAAGTTGGTGCATTTGTTGACGGATCACGTCATTTCACATATCCGAATTGCAATATGGTGTAACATCATGATATTTTTCATGATCATCTCTATGTGGGATACTTAAAGATAAATATTTTGCATTTTTTTCCCTCGCAAGCGTTCAAGAAAGGTAGCCATTTAATTGAAACAAGCATTTTATACACAGGTAGATGCTAACCCATATTTGTTAACACATGCGAATAGGATGAAATGCTCTCGGATACCAATTCATCTTTTGTTCACTTCCTTTCTTCATGGCATTACTCCATCTTTTAGCTGTGGGGCGCATACGTTTGATGAGTGAACTTTCGATAGGCGATTTTACCCTATTAATCTGATTAAGATAACCAAAAAAGAGTAAGCTAAGAAACTGCCATTTCGGCCAACAGCTAACGCCACAACAGTAATATGCTATGGTGTATTATCCTAAAAAAAATAGCCAACCGTAAATAACCCTACTGTTCTAATCAAGTCACATACTGTGACCAAAAACATATTTTCACTGAGTTCACAACAGGAGAGTGTTGTGTCGGGGTCAAACAGTCGAGGTTAATTGATGATAGCAAAGGNGGGGGGGGGGGAAGGGACGGGATTGTCTCATTTGTTCTTTTATTCGTATATGAACGGGTTACGTAAGCGTCGTCACTCCAGAACTAGGAACAAACTGTTTTGCAATTGTTGACCCGGATTGTTTGATCCCAACACAACACCCTCTTGTTATTTTCGTACACCAAGGTGAGTGTAATGAGTTCAGGATGAGCTCACCGAATATGACCAATTTCCCGGACCTGCTTTTGTAGACACTTTTGTTAAAACATTCCCTTATGATCTTACTTCAAATTTACACGCCTGATGGTCTCCTTCTGTTGGTTCTCCCCTCCCCTCCCTCCACACCGAAATAACTGTCCTCATTTGACTGCAGTTCAAATCATCAGGAGAGTTTGACACAGTAATTTTGCTACCGATGCCATCAACTATTTTGAAATCATCTTGAAGACGATCTCAACTTTCGAAATATCTGTTCAATGTGTCACGAGATTAATGGAGGACTGGATTGAATTTCAATGAGAGAATTTGTTGTGTATAGAGCAAATGCTTACGTTCTGCCTGTAAGGTTCCGGGTTCGCGATCTCCATTTGGGTCGATGGATTCGCTCACTGCTGATGAAACCTACCCAGGGTGAAACAGTTGTATAGTGAGTGCTTCCTGGATTCATTTGCTCTATACATGACGAACGACCTCTTTGAAAATGTTAACTATTCATTTCTCAAACTGTTTCAGGGTTAAAAAGGTGATTTCGCCCTATCTGTGTCAATTTTTTAGAGCAACTTTTATCAGTGCACCATAATACTGTCTTCGGATTCCAATAGACATGATATCTTGCTGCTAATTAACGGGTACTAAATAAATAGGAAAACGACATTATCATACGTGTAGGGGTATGTTGCCTAGTCTCGAGGTGAAATAATTGAGCACATGTCAAATGATTATAAATGCTTATCAAATTCGATAGAATTTTCAAGTTATCCCTATTCACAAGACTTCATAAATAATTTTAACTGGTCCATTGGTAGATATTCCGTGATTGCGTTAGTTCAGCAAGATTTTAGAAATGTTTCAACCGCCCAGTACTTTTTTCCATTATTAAATCAACCCTCTAAAATCTCGATACGTAACTTCGTTCACCTGACCCAGCATACAAACTGATTAGAAAAAAAAAATCTTTTTAGCAGAATTTTGTCTTCATGTATAGAAAAACGCGCAACAAGCGTACTGGGAATTTGGCATATCAACTGCAATTTTAGACAATTGTCCGACATTCAGAAAAATCTACTCAGTGTACAGGTTACTGCCCTCGGTCTCGACTTTCTTTCAACCGGGGCTAATCACTACAGGTCACCGTAACCATTGAGTCACATCATCCTCCGTCTAATTGCCTCAGTTTTTCGTATCCCATAACAACCCTTGGATTCACTGCTTGTTCTTTTTCCGAAGTAAATTTTGCCACTGTTTATTTAATAAAAAATGCAAGAGACTTTTCCCATAAATATCACCAACTCCAGTCCCCAGAAGGAAATCACCTAGACGTATGGAATTGATGGGATTGGAGTGCAGTATCCTTTCAGACTATTGAAACGATAAATTGTTGAATCAGGAACGTTCTGAATTTGAATCTCACACAAACATTTGGATTCTAGTGATAGTAAAGCGAATGGGCTTTACTTCCCTGCATATAAGTTTGAATAGACTCACCTGATGTAGAATAGCTTCGAAATATTTCACCCGAAGACGACTGACCAGGCGCTCATTCGATACACCAAAGAAATAACCCTGTTTGTAAAAAGAAACAACGACGCCAGTCC
>UZAN01041976.1:10186-37224 GCA_900618425.1 Echinostoma caproni
GGGGGGGGGTAGCTACCGATCAGATTAGGATGAATTGGATGGAAAACAGATCTTTTCCTACTCTTCTCAGAGAACTATAAATACCGAAAACATGAGGAGAATCCGCAAACCTGGAAGCACTGCAAGAAATCAGTCTATCTAAAAAAAACATCTATGAACCCAGACAGTATATTGAACGTAAGATCAAAAACAATTTGGATTTCTTTTCTCACATTCGGTGTTTTCGAATTGAATATCATTTTCTTTTAGCCTATACGCATTCACAGATATCGAAGTTTATTAACACTGATCTCTTTTTGTGAGTCCTCGTTCTAAAACGTTCCTAAATTCTCTTCCCTATAGATTGATGCATACTATGTGTGATAATATTATTTGCGATAACCAAGCATCAAACTGGATAGCTGTTTCGTACTTGTGGAGTTTTTTCACTAATGTATCTAGTTGTCGGTGCCTGTTTTAAGTGTCGAACGGGAATCCTTCGGAATAGGCACTGAAACTTTGAGCCCTGAGTTACACGAACAAAATCTTGAATGTATGACTACCTCAGTCAAGGTAACATATCCCTGTTTTATTCCATAAAAATTCACGCACAGAAATATATATAATTACACACATACACACAAACCCGGGGCTTGCGACGGCCCCCTGAACACGACTTCATTGCATAGAAATATCTGAAACAAGTGGAGGGTTATCAGAATTTCAAATAGGCAAAAGACAAAGATCAAGCTCTGCACACACACACACACACAGATTCATGCGAATTCGCTTGGGTTCAAATGAAAGCATGCAGAATTTCCAAACCCTCTTTTTGATCGAGATAATATGTACACATATGGAGCATATTTGAGCAAGTGTGCAAAGTGTACTTTTTTTGTTCAATCTGTTTTACTCTTCGTTTATATCGGTTCTGGAATAGAGTGCCTCATTGGCATGATCTTGATTACATCATCCGATTCTCACATACAATGCACAATTTCAAAATTATCACGATATAATTGTAACAGTTCAGACTATGGTATGTTTCAACAGACTGCAGACAGAAACCATATCTATTATTGTCACACACAGATGAGATAAGTATCGAATCCGGTTCCTCACATGCAACTGCATACGGTGGGCTACATGAGTTTGAGTGATGAATTTGGCGTTGATTCACAGATAAGGTCGTTGTCATCGTCGTCGTCCTGAGTTCGACTCCTTCCCATCACCGCCCAATTTCACATTTTTCTTTAGTTCCCCAGGCAACAGTTGCGTGGCCGCAACCTCGTTTCTGAAAGTTTATTGTACATTTCTATAAATCAATAAACAAAAAAGGAAGCTAAAATATTCATTTATTTTATTATTATTATAACTAAATTGTTTCAGTAGACTTTCAGTGTTTTTCATAGCCATCTACTAATTAAAATTATCGAACACCCCGCTTTAGAAATGGAGTAATGACAGCCGGTAGAATCCTACTCATGGCGATGCTATCGATCGTTATCATAAAACCGAAACTTAACACCACTACTATCCACCCAACTCCCGTTTGCCTTCTGAAACTTAGAAAAACGCCTTACTTGATTGTTCGTGTTTTACCGCTCCCAGTCGGTCTCTCTCTGTTCCCATAACATCACTTTTTTCTTCCGCTAAACAGCCTTTTTTAGTGAAGTTCGTTGCGGGAACACAAGCAGAACCGATGTCCTAATTCACAATATCGTTGTTCGGTCGGGATAGATATCTCGTTTGGTTTCCTTGTTTCACTTTTTCAAGGCCTCCTCTCTGGCTGCGATCGACCAATCGATCTGATCTGGGACGAAAACAGTGAGGTCGTAATTTGTGCCCATCTCCCGCCCTCCCGCACAGTGCGGATTCATTGGACACACCTCATAACTCACGTGATCGCTTAGTCTTGTCTTCTGTTGGTGCACAACTGCGGAACTTAGGCTTTGACTCATTATTAGCGAAAAGGGATCTATCCAATGCTTCAAGTTCTCTGCTGGTAGAACTAATTCGCATACAAGTTTCGATTAATTTCGGAAGTTAAGAGGTGTCTCGTTCTGATGTGAGCAGAGGTAAAGCATGGGGTATACATATATATATATGTTTTATCAAACAACTTCTGCAAAACAATATTTCCAAATGTTTCGACACAACATAAAGCTTCGGTGTGGTTTGAAGGTCAACTCGGCGTACTATCATATTGATAGGTTTTATGCTTTCCCCGTCCAGGTTTATCACCCGTTGGCATTGATTCTGAACCGTTTTATCCCCGCAGACAGGATGAGCACACTGCATAAGTTTGAAACGTAGTCAGCCGCTCATCCGGATGAGCTACTGACTTACATTTTCAGATATTGTCATACCCTCCTCGTGCCACCTATGATGAATTGGATACAGGAATCCCTCTTCAAATGTTCAAATCGTAACTCAATGCCGCCGATCAGTATTTACCTATCTATCTATCTATCTATCTATCTATCTATCTATCTATCTATCTATCTATCACCTATCTCTCTATCTATCTATCTATCTATCTATCTATCTATCTATCTATCTATCTATCTATCCATCAATCAATCAATCTATCTATCTATCTATCTATCTATCTATCTATCTATCTATCTATCTATCTATCTACTATCTATCTATCTATCTATCTATCTATCTATCTATCTATCTATCTATCTATCTATCTATCTATCTATCTATCTATCTATCTATCTATCTATCTATCTATCTATCTATCTATCTATCTCTATCTATCTATCTATCTATCTATCTATCTATCTATCTATCTATCTATCTATCCTATCTTTTTATCTATCTATCTATCTATCTATCTATCTATCTATCTATCTATCTATCTATCTATCTAGTATCTATCTATCTATCTATCTATCTATCTATCTATCTATCTATCTATCTATCTATCTATATAGCGATCTGTCGGTGTCTATCTATCTATCTATCTATCTATCTATCTATCTATCTATCTGGCTAGCTTGCTAGTTATCGAGTTTCCGACAATCCTAACTCACGCGAAACAGTGAGTCTTTTCATCCGAAAGTCGCTAACTAAGTCCGATGCATTGTAGTTTTATGAGAAATCTGGTCGTTTCTAGTATGCATGTAAACCCAAAAGGTTCAGTCGTCACAATGTGCACTGATGTACTCGTGTATACCTAATCCCTTTCTGCTTAAGTCCATTGAGACGATTGTGATTTGGCCACTGTGTGTTGCTCGAATGGCTGTTGCTGCTTTGTTCGGACTTCTCAGCATTGCTCACTGGGCTTGTGTTCCTGAATGGATTCGAAGATTCGCGTTCAGATTGCCAACAATGGTTTAGTTCGTGAAAATGGTGTAATTTGGATAATGGGGAAAAATTCACAGATACGCAGCAGAGGACTGCAGTTCGAATCCAGTCGGTGCGTGGTGGTGATAAGCTTGTGTGTTTGTGTTGATTCAACCAGTCAGAACACCAACGGCGATCGGTTGATGCCTGTTTAATCAATGATATTTCTGTTAATATATTATTCATTTTCATAATTTTATTTCAATAAATGAACCACTAGTCCCGGTGGAGGTTCTTTTTGCGTCTCATTGACAGTAAATGTCACAAACGACTACTAATTCGATTCCCTGACTCGATTTCGATTGTCAATACTGATTCGTGATTCTTGCCTAGTCTCAGTAACACAGTGTCTTAACCGGGAAAATGAACCGGGTACAAACCTCTTGGAAAGTTCTCCCATCTTAAGCCTGTTGTATGCCAACAGTTCAATATTTCATGTGGAGAATTGGTAAATTAGTGGCATCAATTACTTTTCGACATTCACAAAAATGCATAGAACAGTGAGCCAATCAGATATTAGTCATACACGATAGAGTGTACGTTGTATATCACAAATCACAACTGATGCTATTCAAAGTTTGGGAATACCCTAAAAAGCAGTCATGCAAGTTTCGCTTATATCTCACGTTGCCTGTCAGTTTCGTTTCAAATCTTTCCACATCACGTGCACTTTGTTGGGCTCAATATCATGTTGAAAAACTGCATGGATCAACCACAATACACTTAAAAAAAAGAAAAAAATGACCGAAAATTCGATGTGTTCTTGCACAGCTACAGAATACGCCAAGCCTCCCATTATCCCACAGTTAACGCATACAGTGTGTAAGTCAATCATTTGCGAACTAATGAAGTGAAATCTAAGCCTACTCTGAATAAACTAACAACTGAACCGTGTATAGACATTAGGACACGCGATCGTACGCATATCTGGACATGGCATGTGTGTGTATACTGAGAAATGTAGTCACGAGTTCCACATCACCCCCCCCCTCAACCCGAAAAAAGGAAACGAATTGGAACACTGGATATAGCAATACTTATAGCAAGTAATAGCAGCTATTCATCTACCTCTCACATCTGTCTCCCATGAAGTGAAACAGTACACGACCAGAATGTGACCGAAATTCAGTTACAAAACGGGAAGTTTGTTTCCTCCCATTGTCCTCAACTGTACCTTATCGTGTCGAAAATGATACTATAAACCACGATATATGAACTGGCAGATCAATAACCAAGACTGCATTTCTTGGCTATTCGGTTACTTTCTGCTGAGGTAAAGTAACCTAATCTCCATTAAAGAATGCCGTGCCATTCTGCAACAATAACTTTCCAGCACTAACTCCATTCGCATGGCGTTTGTCTCGTTGACTACACCTGCGGTTAGGCATTTCCCGCGGACAGGTATCGCTGTAAGGTACATTCAACGAACAGCGCACCTATGTGTTCAGTTGAATGAAGGAAATTCTCAGAATCTACTTGAATCTGAACAATGTCGCCCAATCTTTTCTCTTCTCTTCTTTTCTCATATCCTTAAGCCGCATTAGGTTATTTGAAGAACCGTATTCCAGGATAGCTGCATGCAGTATTCTTCAATCTCGAAGGAAAGCGACCAAAATTGGTCATTATTTTTACTAAAACAACAATGTTCAGGTTCAGTTAAAACCTCACGAGCAAGACTAGTACAAAACTGAATGAATGACTGGTAATTATGCTTTGGTAAACAAGATGAGCTCCAACAGAACGTGGTGAACACAGTTCTTTTCTTGTGTTTCTTTTCATATTACATAACAACATGTCTGAAGGTCAATTTACGGTCATCCTACCCTTCAAGTTGACGCCAACCAACGGACTACGAATTACAGTTTCAGGACAAAGGATCAAAGACAGGCCGACAGCCTCAACCAATCAAAGGCCACGCGGTTCAACCAGGAGTTATGTGACTCGGAGAACACCGGCCGCAATTACATTCATCTTCTTCCCACGTCTCGTTGACTTCGGGTGACGACTACGAGCGTCGTTCACTAGTCTTGAATCGACGTGATTCCTGATTTATAATTCGTGATTATTGATTCATAATTTTTGATTACTGCACACTTTTCCAGATAGAAACTTCAAGTTGCAGTCCTATTGGTTCCGGTTTCATTCCGGACGTGTATAGATGGTGTATCGGACGTTGCCATGGTTGCAAACAAGCTAGGTAAGGTGAACTGGTAGGTAGTATGCACAAATTACCTACAAGTTCATTATTAGGGTCAATTAGTGGGAGTGGGGGGGGGGCACGATACTTGACTGCTCTTGATTGCCTTGTTCGAACGTGTTAGCTGATACGAAACGCGTTTATCTCATTCACCGAGTGATTAAACTAACTGAGTTGCAATGAGAAACACACAGTAGCGAATAACCTCGTTTGATTCGAACCAATGCGTCTGTGTGATGACCAAAGTGTGTGAGCAATATGCGGTGCAACATGCACTGGCATGTTGATTCGTTTGTTTCCCATTTTGTCATATTTTGCATACTCCGTGCTTCACAATAGGTGCAAAATTGAAGCTCATGAAGACCAAATGACGTGGTTTGGCGTGTCAACTATCCTAGATCATCATTAACGTTTCTATGGCCTGTATATTGGTGCATGGTATGAATAGTTGGACCAGCAGGTCCAAATTCATTGTTTAGTTAGCCTCCGTGTTCACGGTGCTAATTAGAGTGGTAATGGTGGTGGTCCGGTGGTAACTTCACGAAATTATAACCCTTGAAAACGTGTATTCAAATCCCGCCACTATCACCTAACTTTCTGCAGTGATCAAAGTAGGTACGGATTACGGATAACGGGCACAGCTGAAGCACTGGGATCTCTTGTCATCGAGACGCAGGAAAAAGGCCACAGAAGCAGCGGTTTGTTCATTGAGAAAAAGCAACGGGATTTAGTAACACGTATAAAGGGGCTTTATTGGTTATATAGGTAACCGCCAATCACCTGGTTGTATTTTTGACTTCATGCAGCTTCTGTCTGGATCTCATCACTTCTGATTGGTTGTCAGGATTAGGGTCTGGTTCGCTGTTCAGAAATTGTAACGCCTCACTTCGTGGTTGGCGTTATCCCGTCGGCTATGATCATCACAATTTCCCCATACAGCAGCCAGTTGGTTAGTCGCTTCCCCCTTCCTGAAAACTGTTTAATTTTTTACTCAATAAAAGAAAGAAAAAATGGAAAATAGAGAAAAACAGAAAGAAAAGGGTGATCTTGTCCTGTTGAAATACAAAAATACAAAATTACAATGTTTCGACCATATATGATTGGTGGAAACAAAAAAGGGAAAAGATTCGTACTGACCGGGGAAATTGATTGTGATGGAATGTGAGATTTGGCAAAATGCTGCAGGAAAGCATTGAAACAATACACAAAATTGATGGTTCCTAGTGGGAACATTACATTCAATGTCGTGCAATCTAATACGGAGGTATTACGGTAAGGTGATTGATTGATCATGAGCACTTAAACAGATAATAAAATAATCAATAATGTTACATACGCACCTGCATATCGTTAATTTGCTCGTTCCACAAATGTTATCGATCGATATTTATTCAGATCGATGATCAACCTTACGCACTTGCCTATGCCAATACTGCCGGCCGACATTGGCCCGATCCTGATTGGCTGTTGGTTCCATAGCTGCTTGGCTGATCATACGCTTGACACGACTGATTGTGAATGAGTCATGGTAAATTTATCCTACCTCGGGGCACAGTTGTTCTACTTTGCTAGCGGGTTACAGGTCCGAGACTACATAGTTTGAAATACAAACGTAACAAATAATGCTTTTGCTTCGTTTCATCTATTAAATTCATAGCGGTACGGTCATTTATTCAAGAAAGTGGTTGTAGCTAAGGAATGTACTGAATGTACTGAATTAGGAAGTGATGCGTGGCACCGAAGGCATTTGGGGATGAAGATGATGATAGTCGTGGTATCTTGATCTTCTTCGATCTTAAAAACGTAGACAAGTGTAGATCTTTCGAAATTTGATCACCATCATTCAACGGAGGGTGAACTGCGCTACAGATCACCAGATCAGATAGTACCCTGCTGTATTGTGCACTCGTGGATGGATCTAACTAATCTAACCGGTTGTGAATCCCATTCGAATTGAATAAATCAAATTATAGGGTAGAACCTTACAAATCGGTGTTTCTATGGCCAGAGTGTGTAAAATACTTTAACAGAGAGAGAGAGAGAGAGACAGGTGTGCCACTGCGTAAACATAGCTCGTGGTTAAGTCCGGAACAGTTGGATACAAAAATAAAAGTACGCTGTCCGGCAGATGTTAAGCCAGTATCACGTGCCAAGGAATAAAGGGGGTACAGACAAAAGTAGCTTGCCGCGAACAGTACAAACCATTCGAAGTAAGTGATAAGCACCCAGCCAAATATGTACACATAGGGTGGACGGTGATACGTGAAAAATTAAAATCTGTTGCCTCCATCACAAAGTTTCTATACAAATTCCTGACCACAGTTTGAATATCTAAATAAAAAAGTGTAATTCACCTGAGAGGAAATTGGTAAGGTAAAAGAAACAACGAAATATTCCGATTTTGTCATGCCGAATTTCGTCGTCACCATACATGAAAATTACGACAAATTACGACGAATGTTTCCAACCGAATCATAATTAGTGCTGCAATGAGCGAGGTCTGTGG
Source organism: Echinostoma caproni (assembly GCA_900618425.1). NCBI lineage: Eukaryota > Metazoa > Platyhelminthes > Trematoda > Plagiorchiida > Echinostomatidae > Echinostoma > Echinostoma caproni. The sequence continues at coordinate 18,226 of UZAN01041976.1, forward strand.
TCCGCAATAAACTTGTAAAGATGGGTTGTACTGTATTGTGTAAATGAAAAGTGAAAAATGGTCTGATCAGCTACCCCTTGGTCGAGTGGGTAGCATACTTGCGTTCTATCCGTGAGGTTCCGGGTTCGATCCCCAATTGGGCCGATGGATTCGCACTGTTGATGAGACCCAACCAAGTCGAAAAAGCTGACCAGTGCTTCCTAGCTTTTCCGTTCACGGTTCAGTTGCTATATACACGACGAATTTACCTTTGAAATACTCATACTGGTTGATGACTGAACAGCATGTACTTTTTTCTTGAGATTCCCTGACCATATCCTAACAGGCGGAAAAAAATGCGTTGTGCTCAAATCGGATCACAAGTTGTTTCTCCTATGGGTGTTGCCGTATATCATGAGTTAGTGGGGGAAGTAGTGTTATCATTATTAANTTAACCTTGAACAAATTTTGAGAAATCCAAGGTGATCGTGTGAATCTCATCTTCATTACATGATTCCTTCGCAACAAAGTCACATCCAAAATGACTGGTCAGCCTTATTAAGATCGTTTTTACATTTTGGACAAAAAGGTACCACTGTTTTACCGTGCTCTCGGGAAGGCTTCAGTTGTCTAGACTGTGGGACCCGTGACAAAATCTGAGCCCTTGTAACGTACCGATGAATAGAATGATACACAACAACCGGCATGTGTCATCGTCCATCTGAGATAGCGGGTAGGCTTTCTGTGACCTCTGTCTGAGAATGGTTTTGTTATTTCATCATTCCGAAATGGGTATGACTTTTAACGTGCATAAAGTTCCTGGTGACTAGTGTTGAACAACTGTACGGTGCGAATGAACAAGCAACAGTAAGAAATGATTAGATAACCCACTATCATCGACAAAATAAATGTGGAAAGCTTCAAGACCGCAAAACGTAACGGAAATAGAGAGTTTTCTTGCAACCTGTTGGCAACAAAATATATCAATTGGCAGCGCAGAACAGATGCTTTCATTATCCGAAGCAGATGAATCTGATTTCAAAAAAAAACACTTTTGTAAACGTTACATATGGATGATGGATGATTTTGTGGCATTTTTTGGCTTTTGTAACTTTGAGCATGATCCCAGGCTATCCGGATAGATTTGTGCGTGATTCGCCTCAACCGAATGTGATCCTTTTTCTTCAATCACAAACGCATACCCACCCCACCCCCCTCTCTTTCTTGCTTCCAAAGTCACGAACGATGCATATTCTCCCAACGACGAAAAGGTGCAAATTAAATTAGGAAAACAAGCAATGAATCAACCAATCAACTTTAGCGAATGAATGAACTCGAAACGCCTCCCTTCATGTTCATCCGTTCACGAATAAAATAGATTAAGCACCTGTGATTTGATCTGTCATCCGTGCAGATTTCGACAGACGTGAAGAACAATATCTTGAATGATTAGGACTAGCAGGGGCTTCTCTCCTCCTACTCAGTTTACATACATCTCACACACGTCTGAGGCCGAACTGTTTGGTAAACAAATCATGGTGCAATATTCTTTATAAAAAGACACAAGTTCTATGATTTGATGTAGGCGCAAGACCGTAAGGTTGCCCAAGCCAAGGTAGGTGAATATTAAGGAGGAATCCAAAACCGGAGCTTTCGGCTAGCCCAAGCCTAATCCGCAAGTTTGTGAGGCGGTGTGTGGAAACCACAATCCGGTAGTCCAGTTCATCGGAGCATACGCCCTTTGAATGAGGTCAAACGTCCAAGGTGCCCAATACACCCCGATGCCTGGATGCTGGTGACCAACTTCACAACCAGAAAGGTGTGTATGGTTTGTACACCTTTTCTTGTTTGGTTTGGAATCAGGGATTTTGGCCGACTGCCCTGCTGAATTGCTGGTTCTCCAACCCGCCCTATAGCCCTCACACACTTTGATGGGAAAGCACCACGTCACGAGAAGACAGTGAGTGAATAGTGCTTCTTAAACAGAGATTGTTTGAACGTCAAAGAAAAAAGTTCTACAACCATATATTCGGAGGAAAACGAGGGCAAAATTATGAAGTAAAGCACATTGAACAAGTAGTAGGAACAAGAAAACGTCGACATCCGAGGATATTGTAATATTAATCATAAACATTGAACAAGCAGTACAACGTGCCCTGTTCGCCAAGTGCTGGTGACAATATCCAAAAGCAGGCAAGAGATCAACCGCTACTTCAAACTTCAACGGGCTATACATTTCACGAAGTGGAAGCGACCCAAGCATCAGTCATTCTTGACGGGAGTCTTCATCTGGCTCGTCGGAGGACGTCATTGTGTCTAATTTGTTTAACGAATGTGTGGACGACCTCTTCCGTCTCATTCATCATTGGTCCTTCGTCATTTCCGTGCCAGGCATCGAGAGATAGCTCATATAAATTTACGTGGATTAAACAGATCCATTCAATGATGTATTGTTTCTGGTCGTGATGGACGCATACTCCAAGTGAGCTAAGGCGATTCCAGTCACATCTCTAACAGCAATCGCTACCATGACAGCGTCAACAAGAGTGCTTGCTGGTTCGACGAGGAACTCTTCGAAAATTATAGAATGTTTATCTCTTTTGTTCTCTGATTATTATTATTATATATTTTCTTTTTATTAAATAGTTGAAGTGATACGATTATCAATGATAGAGAGGCAGGCAATCAACGGGTAGTCGTACAAGCCCCAGAGAATGGCGAAAGCCTATCTCTTTCGCGAATTCCGTGGGCCCTCTGCCATTGACGACATGCACTCCGCACCATACTACACAGAGTCGAATAGTCAGGTCGAGCGATTCGTCAACACTTCCAAACGAGCTATGCTCTAAGTACACGGTGAGGGGAAGGTCGAAGAACGGTTGCAACAATTCACTCTGATGTATCAAAGCAAACCAGATCCAGCCAAATCAGGGGAGTCCTCTATGTCTGCACGAATGATGGGTAAGAATATATGGATCAGTATCACTACCGGACAAACCTATCAATTACCGGATAAAAAGTGGTCGTCAATCGTGTACCAAGGATCACGTGTGCGAATATCAAAAGTAAAAGTGACTACCACCAACCTCCTCTGAGGGTCCAGTAAAAAACAATGTGGACGGCGTGCTTGGATGCGCTAACGCAATCAACTCGGAGTATTCGGTGAGGCCTTTGAATTTGGTAATGATGTCCAAAATCCTTTGTAAAACGGATTGCTCTACTTTATCCTAAAGGTTTTGTGCTATTTTATGGAGTCAGTTTGCACTGTGTTACAATAACTACGATCATTGTGCGATTAACGATGTCTGTCATAAAATATTAAAATCCTTGTTGTAGTTAATAATATCAACTCCGGAAATTGCTCTTGTTAGGAGATCTGTAGACAATCAATCAATCAATCTTCTTTCAGGATACATGGCCGGCTGCACGAGGACATAGATGACGAGATCCCTAATCCTGATGGGATCACCGCCCACCGCGTCAATCGAGCTGAAATGGGAGGCTGGGGTATTATGACGCTCAATGGGTAGGCTCAGAGCCTCAGTTCTGCCATTCTTTTTCGATAATCTGCTCGACACATCAACGCATCCATTTTCGAATGCCAACCAAATACCTAATCAACTGCCGGTTCAATTATTCTTTCAAACATCTAGATCTCCCCAATCTGCTTCTGAGACAAATTTTCCTAATTTTCAAATTATTTTTCTCTTGAGCTACACAGTCGACGGTCATCAACTTGTGCGAATGGCTCAATCAATTTTACCGTAGCAAGCTTGGATTAACCCATTCGTTTGTTAATGGTTTGAAGTCGCATCCCGACTGATCGTGGTTCGAGTCCTGACAGGGACCCAAAAGGCACACACTGCTGACAAGTCCCAAATAGGGCGGAGCAGCTGTCCAGTGCTCTTTGTTTGTTATCGCAAACATTTCTATCGCATGTAAATGCATGAAATTGTGGGGAATTAACGATTTCCCAAGGAGTGAAAACCATATCTAAAAAAAACCAAGAGTGCCTGGTGCCTCTTCACAAACGAATGGGCTAACCCAAGCTTGCTACTGTAAATATTGTTCTCTTGCTTTAGTTCATCGTGCAGATATTTCGCTTTGTAAGTGTGTTGTGTGGGTCATTTAACCATTTTGGTACTCAGTTTTTGATCAAGCTCAGTTTGACAAACTTAATCACTTTCTCCATTCGGACGAGCTTCATCCCCAATCTAATTTTTATATACAACATCAAATTATCTTCAAACTCCTCTCATCCTCCCATCGAATCCTCTTCAAATGCCACTAATAGAATGTTTTCTACGATATTTTTCGTTTCAGTTGTCCGAATATGCATTCATTACACACTATAAAAAGACACAGTAGGGAATAAATTCATTAACGATGATTCATCCACAGGCTAATACATCACAATTTATATTATTAATCCTTAGTAAAGGAAAAATCATCACAGAGTAACAGAAAAACATAGCATTCCAGTTTCGTGACCGGAAGTTGCTCACACGTTGGTCATCACATGTGTACGCTGTTTACGAGTCAGTATGGACGAATGGTGGACTAAATATGTCATGTGCGGTGATGACCATGGAAGACTGTGTTCTCACGAATTGTTTTGGGTAACCAAATGGGAGGAAAGTATGCAGGCGGATTCCGATTACCTACGCTCTGACTAAAATACCCTTAGGTCGAACTAAATCGGGCGGGGGAGTGTCAAAACACCTCGGCCACGGTTGGATTACATTTGTTTTGAAACGATCGAACCCATGCTGGTCCCAATCACTCCACTATTCAGTCATGCCGGTTGATACGCACGGACCATTTCAGATGTACATCTGCTGGAGTGACAATCGTCCCTCGTCCCAAAGGAACGGGTAAATAGGTGCCCACAAAAAGAGGTTACAGAAACAGGCAATTTAACTTTGAGCAGAAAACACAAGAGGGGTCTGAAAGAGAACATATTGCGAAGCTTCGCGAGGAGAAATATTTTTCTCTTAGCTGTAGTCAGATAACAGGCTATCATCTTGGCGGTTGTGTCGTAATTAAAAGGTAGTGACATATATTCCCAACGGTAGGGACTTTATTGGCAACCGATGACACCATAAAATGTTGTGCACGAATTGTTCTGGGCATCCATGCTTAAGGAAAGTTTCTCGAATAAACTTCAGTTCACTCCCGGCTAGTAGATCTGTTACAACTTAATCCGTCCTCTAAGGCGTAGGCTTCCGGAAGGATTAAGTGATGGAGAAAATCACGTTTTTTCCAAAAGAGACTATGTGCGTTGATTTTCCCTGTTTTGGTATGGGTTTTGATCAAAATTAAAGTTTCATTTTTCACTCCAAGAAAGGTTTGTATTGCATCACCAGCTTGGCTTATCCTTAAATGAGCCCTTTTCGCGAAATGTAGGACTTTCTAATAAATTTGCAAAGCCACAACTGACCGACTGCATAAAGGTATATGTTATCATAACCAAAGATCTCACTGCACTGATCCGCATGCTGACTATCGTGCCCGGGTGGCTGCTGTTAGAGGTTATCTGGGAACCGATCAATCCGTTAGTTACTATTTGCGAATGTTCGTATGCAATTGTGTATGTATGTGATGAGGGGGGGGAGCAGCCATGCGTGACGCATTTTCAACTTCCGGACATTGCGTATTCAATTTTTTGGCTAATGAAAACTAACAAGCGTCAAATCGCTGGTTATGAATACCGTCACATCGATCCGAAAGGCTTAATTTCAAATCTCAGAAATGCTGACAGTTTCCTCGCTTTTATGTAAAACGACTATCTTTATAGGCTGCAGAAAAGGATGCGCAATCAACAAGCTCGCGCGCAAGGTAGATTGGTTTTTGTTCTGCTCATGTCAGCTTCCTGTCAATGAAACACGGTATGGAGACAAGAATGATAGTTATCGATTTGATCGACCCTGCAATCTCCAACACGAACCATTTATCCCGATGTTCTACATAGATTTTGTTTAGAATTGTCCCTTTTCAAGGGATCCATTCCCTCCCCGTTCCAGAAATACAATAACAAATGCTGTGCCCTCAAAGTACCAAACCAATTCTCGCTAATTTAGTTCCGCAATCAACCGCCTATCGGTGGGGAAATGCAAGCTGGACGTGCTCTCAAAACAGCACCTTATGTCATATTGTTGTGTTCTCAAGCTGTGTGTGTGTGTGTGCAATATAGCGTTTCGGTTGAGGAAAAACAAACCGTGTCAAGTATATGATGATGCTGCTGCGACACAAACTGAACATAGTCAGAGTTAAAAAAACAAACCAGGTGACAGAAAAGGTCAAGAGTTAGAAAACCAAAGACCACCAAGACCGCGTATCATATGTTAAAAATAATCGGAAAGATGTGTTGCAGTGTAAATTTAAAATAGTGTCATAAAATTCCACACACACACACACTTGCTTGTGCACATATGTTTTGTAAATCGTGGCCCCGCAGTATTCAAATACCTCACTGGGGGAGGGAGAGAAACACCAGTTTCGGTAGATGGGCGTTTACTCACAAAAATCAAACGCAAAGCAAGATATATAATACAACCAGATAACAAAATCGACCTTCCGCAAAACGTAACACATTGTGAAACGTCGCATGTTTAACTGCCACATGCGAACAGGCACTAAAACGAGTAAACGCGGACAGTGAACTGCAATCGAAAGCGGGTGAATTGTGAGTGGTTCCGTTGAGCAATAATCACGTTCTCCAAAACATAGCTTTGCATTCCTGAATTGAAAGCGAGTCGTTCATTTTTTATGCGCCATGTGGAGTAAGACGAACCAGTGAAATTGCAGAAACACGTAATCAATGTAAGTGAAATCTACAGCTGAGGATGGCGGGGGAAGGTTGGAAACAGACAATAAAGACTCAGTTGAATAGTGGCAATAATCATGTCTTCAAGGGATCCGCTTGGCTCTAATCAGATCTATTACTGGCGAAATGAAAGGATATTTTCTCCATAATGTACCGTTCCAAACCGAAATCCGTCATTGAACTGTAGAATAAATAAAAATTGAACTTCTGAGCGTCTTTCGGGTGATAGAAAGAGGTCATCTTATCTGGTAATAATAGATCATGTGCATCAAACGCATGTCAGTTTGAGCATTTATTCCTTTGTTTGACCAACCAGATCAATCCACATCGAGACTGGAGCGCTTCTAAAATAGACGTGATGAAATCGGGCTGTTTGCCTATTCAGAATCACTTAACTTCTATGAAACTATATGCGTGCCCAGATGGATGGTGGCTGAATCTTTAAACACTGAATCACTTTTCGTTCTCCATGGCCGTTTCGTTAAAATTGCTTGACTAGTACTACAGATAGGTTCTACACACTGAATTTCATCAAGTGTTTCATTCTGTAGGAACTTCTTCAAGAGAGTAAATCTACTTAAAAAGTAGCTCTCGTGGATAAGGGTTTCGAACCCTAATACCACGGTTCCTGGTTCGAGCACCTTCAGGAGCTGACGAGTTCAAGCAAGAACAAACCAGTTCTACACTACTGTTTGTCAGGTCATCAAGGAGGCTGAGAGTGGATTATGTTGGGCGGTATGTCAATATGTTCGATGATTGGCATAGGAAATAGCAAATCAGGAAAAAGATAGTTTGTAAAGTTAATCTAGTACGCACATGTAGGTAGATGTCAATTACTTCATCAGTAGCTAATCTTTGAACCCATAGTACCTTGGATACATGTGGGGTGAAATGCTGGGTGGGGGGGGGACCCCACGGTTGGAGATTTTAAAGGATCTTTCGGGATTCACTGTGTCAATTCACCAGTTAGGCAGTGTGCCAATGTGGTCATAATATTCAAGTTCTTTTATCGATTTACTACCTCAGTAGCAGTTCGAGCCCAAGGAGAAAGCCTTTTGATTGATCATCATGACAGTATTTTCCTTGTGCAGTTTTCTGAATTGGACGCTCCCAAATTTTCAGACTAATTTATGACAAGAAACGTTTGAGTGAAGGTTTGTGGTTCACCGATAAAATGACTGCTTTAGTCAAACCCCAATTCTAGATAATGAATTCATTGCGCAGGAAGTAAAGCAAGTGTAACCAAACACAGAAAAGCACCACAAAACTAACCCAGGTATGCATAACTTCAGTAACTCAGTCGGGGATCGAACCTGTGGTATCTTAAGCAAAGCAAACCAGCTTATAAAACAAATCGACAAGCTATGACAACTGAACGCTCAATTGAGAGTCGAGTTGGGTAAACACGGTAACTTATGCCGCATCCTTCAATATTACGTTTTCCGTTTTCCCGTGCATTGGATTTCCCTCTGCGTGGCGCCATTTCTGATGGGTAAAAAACGATACAAATGCTTTTCTCTGCTTGATACTATCTGCAATTCATTTTCTGCCTGATCCAATGCGCCCAAATGACGAACTGAGCAGAATGCCGAAAAGAAAGTTGCCTGAATGGAGTGGTCTTCGCTACTCCGCAGCGTGCTTTTTGTGACAAATGTGGAATAGGGTTCCATTAGGCACAGCAAAATTATGTAATTCGGATGCAATTAGCGAAATGGTTTTATTTTGATACTGCTGTTTAATCCATGAAAAGAACAACACCGCCAACCTTCACAGTTTGGAGGATTCGCCGTGTAGTGTGAGTAGTAAATCAAGTGAACTATTAAATACATGAGTTTGACATTCGACAGACGCATAAATGCCAATCGGAACCCGATCCGGGAGCTGGTTTGCTTATGTTTGCATTGGAGAGAATAATTCCGAAGACTCAAAGGTGACGCCTGTACGCAATACCACACACACACACACACACACACACACACACAACCTAACTGCGTATCCCATTGAGAATTTACCACGTTGTTCTTCGAGTTCAAGGTTCTTCAGTGTTCACCGCCTGCGTGTGATAACGGGGTTCATAAGTATCTCTGATTAACGAAATCAAAACAGAACCGAAATTAATTATTTTCACAGAATCTGAGAGGGTATACAAAACGTTCCGTTGATGGAGATCTGTTCTTTATTTGTCCTAGCTGACTTGAATAGGCATAGAAGGAACAGCTCTGCGAAGACAGTGACCAGATCTGCGTGGCTGGAACAAAACTGCATATTCCTTCACTCATCGCCATGGTTGCCTAATCTCCATAAAGCTTACTATATTCCGCTGAAAACGAAAAGAAAGTTGTTCGAATTTAATTTATTCCCCTTTCTCATTCATCATGTCGAGTCAAATTGTGACCCACCAAACCACACTTATAAACATTTTATCCGGCTAGTTAGAAATTATCACCTAAGTGAGATTTGAGACTCGGGTTTTTCCTTTCAAATACGATGCGCCAATCACTTCAGCTAAGCTGTTTGAGCCTAACTGTCAGCAGTTTGTTCCACCCGTATCACCCGCACAGGACACATCGAAGCAATGGAAGCAATACACTGTTTCCTGTTCTTTTGCTCAAAAACGCATTACCTACGTCCTTTGGTTCTTCTACAATTCATCGTCAAAATTGTCTTTTACACTATTATGTTTTTCATGCGACACAATGCAAATATACTAATAAGTGCTTTTTCAACCGGTTTGTCTCTGAAACTATCCAATCCTAATAGTCATTTTTCCAAAAAAACGTCAAAATGGTTCCTGATGAACTCAAAAGAGTAAGCTAACCCTCGGGATTTCAAACGAACTAAGAATAAGCGTACAAAGCACACAACCGCTAACAATCACAAACGTCCAGATTCTGACAGTGCACCAAGGTGAATTGTGAGCACCCTGAACGTTTGACCCCTTCCGATGAATTGCGGTTTTCAAACAAGTTGTGGGTGATGCTTCAGCTAGTCGTAGACTTTAGCTGCGAACTGGCCAAGAGAATTCATCTGGCTGTATCCCGTCCACCAGTTAATAAATTATGGACCGTTTTCCTTGCTATCCAGATTATGGCTCAGTGATTTATTTGACACAGCCCGGACTCGTACACGTGTGAAATATGACAGTACGATTTAAACTTGCATGACACTTAGACTACAACAGTTATTCTCCACGGAGTAACAACCACATTCACATACAACACTATTCTTGTCTACATCTCGAAGCAAAATGCCTCACAGGTTTGGGACTGGAACGGTAAAAATCATCATTGCACAAGTAATGAGTATCGGAAATGGTCGGAAATATGTGTAGAAACGCGATTTCTATCTGAGCTAAGATTTCGACTTTACCAATTAGTTGTGTTCTTGTAACCCGATTGTAACCGAGTGACACCGATACTTTTGATCAACCTAAACGTAGGGACAGGACAATAAAAGGTTTAATTTGTTTTGTCTAATGGTCCACAGACGATTCTTTCTAGTATTGCAAATGTATTTTCAATTATGTTAGGAATCATGTATCGTTTCTCGCCTTACTAAAGTTTCGGGTTATTTATGATCACCTGTCATACTACTTCCATTGTTCCTCAAGTCCTCAATGAATGAGGATTTGATACTCCCTATTCAGTCCTGACAATGCGCTATACACTGTCCCAGAATAAAGATGACCTCCAACTAATCGAGTAGATCCGGTCATGTGATTATCACATGAGCAATTCAGTCAATAATTGGTGCATCTCAAATTTCTTTCAAAAGTTCATTCCATGTAGTACGGTGAATCAAGTCAACAGGTGTTCTCTCCACATTTTTATTTGCATCAAAGTCTATTCTTTTGGAATAGTTCATTTGTGATTCATTTTCATGATTGCATGTGATTATGATTTAAATTTACTGATTACAAAATATAAAGACTCATGCTGTTTTCTACATTGTAAAATAGCCGATATCTAACCAGATCAAGAATCAATGAAACAAATGGGGAAAGTGAATAGGTTAGTCGCGTACATGTTTTATATTTACCTTGTCTTCATCATATTAGGGTGATTGTTTGTTTTTACATCTGACCGTTCTTATACTTGTAAGTTATCCCGAAAAAAACGGTGTATCGAACAATTAAAACTCGTTATATAACTTAGGGAACAACTTAGGGGAACGGGAAAATCAGGTTTTTAGTATGAGCCAATTAGGGTTGAGAGGTTGGGAATTGGTTGTTCAAGCATTGACTACTTAAGTGGGAGTAATCATTTTTGCAGTGTGAAGTTTTCACTCGGATCGTAGTTGGGACATCATTCGATCACTGGAGGGTAAGGACGTTCACGAACCGTTTCTGTGCCCTATCGATTTTGCTGCAGATAATCGGTCTTTAACATTCATAGATCTAAGACCCGTGTTTGAGTAAATTGTGCGGAAAGTGTTAGGACGAAGCTAAAGCAACCCGTGTGATCGCGCACGCCTCCGAGTGAAGCCACAGGCACGCTCACAAAGCGCCAGACAAGCTGAGCCCGATTGGAACGAATCACTCAATGTTTATACAATCGATCAATCGATATGTCATGAACGCAATCTGATTGATTAGTGCGTTACTGCGCTGTTCTCCTATGCGTGATTTGTTTAATGTATTTGCGTATCGAAATCTAATCAGAAATAATACATTCTGACTGTTATCTCAAGCTGTGTTCTCTCTCTCCGCGTTATTGTCGGGGGTTAAGCAAGAGTCGCTTGTATTATTTGTACGTCTAGCCCGAACAGAACAGAACGTTTCCCGCACATCAACGGCCCTATTCCTTTTGGTCAGGAGTAATGCAACCGAACCTGTATCTAATCTTTCCGATCTTCGACTGGGTCAAGCTGGATGGTGTTCCCTCATTCTATCGGCCAGGTAGGTGGNCGATGGTGAGGATGCGACCCACGTAACTTGCACACAGAATAGGTCATCTATCCGGAATAGGGTGACTGATTTGGAAGAGTTGAAAACACGCAATTCCATTGATAAATAACTATTTCCCCTTTGGCTTCTCGGTTGTTGGTTCATTGTCTTCAGAAAGTGCCAAGTTCGAAAAGCAATCCTGGATCCCTTAGCTTAGCTTTGTAGACTCTTATACAACGATCGATTAATTCCTCCGGGTTTTGAATTAACTGTTGCCAGCTCATCATTCAGTTTGTCGGTAGAAAACATTTTCTCCACACAATTGGAGATTTACCAAAGTAGGCTTCCTTCTGCACTGTATCGGATCCCGTCGGTGTATTCGTTCGGTATGCATTTCGTTTGAGAGAGCCATCTTCACGACGTGACAAGAAGATATAAAAAAACGCCTTCCTGGAACAGATTAGATCTGTAATATGATGAGCGACACAATAGTAGTGAAGAATAATAATATCATACACATGAAGCCTGCATAAAATATACTGCTCCATACAGGTGAGTAGTATCTCATTCTCTAGCTTTACCTTGAATGTAGCCCACTGATGAGCCCATAGCTATTCCACCTTTTTGACGATGAAGGCAAACGTTGGACAGTGAAGGTACTTTGCAAAACGATTTTCCTCACATGATTCCATGGAATTCCGCTATTCATTTTTGCCTTTCAACTTAGTCACACGAAAATATGTTTTCTTTCTGGACAGTATTTGTGTATAACGATGTGACAACCAACGAGGCTGTTTGTTATGTTTAGTGATTCTATCAGGTCTCCAAATTAAAATGAATTTTTTTAGCGAATATTTTCCCATTTCTCATTTTATTGGCTCAATCAATGTGGCCAGCTAGCTAGTCTGACATCACATGATAAAACAAATTTGACACATTCAAATTCAAAGGTTTATTATGGACGATTTAACAAAATTGAAGCCCATCATGCCGCATAAGATTGTTACAGAATATTTTAAATGACTTCACAAAGAGAAAATGACAATGATAATAATATTCATGATCACTTAAGGATGTTGAAATTTCAAGTGTTTCAATGCGATTAAAATAGTTCAACTGTAGGAGTACACGTTACATCGGATGGGAGAGAATCCTATACGCCGCACACACTGACTGCAAACGAGTTATGCTGGCAATCAAAATGGCTGTTCTCGGTCTTCAACTTTAGTGGATAACCCCTGAGGTGGTCATTTTGAGATAAAGTTAGCGTAGGACGCCAAGGGTGGTTGGGTTGATGCAGTATGTGATATGTCAAGATTAGGTCCCCCCCGAGGTGGGGTTATTTGCAGCCCTTTGGAGTATGTCTTGGTATACAGACCTTTCAGAAATTTTACTGCCAGCCTTTGCAGATATTCTAGAGCCTTCTTGTGGAGGTTTAACCATGGATTCCATACTTGACAGAATTTCATTTGGTTATCCAATAGAGTTGCTATAATGAATTATTTATGGAATAAAATAATGCCTCATAACAAATAAAAGAGATGGCAAGAATTTATGGAAATAATTTGGGATAATTCTTGAGTCATTACTATTAAAAAACACTGCCTTGTCATACTTGATAAAGTTAGCTGTTTTCATGTTGAGATCATTTAATCTTGGCACTCAAGGTCAGGCACGTTTAATTGACAATCATGCCGCCTAGAAACTACGTAGATCGAAATAGACAAGATATAAATATATATACCTTAAGCATTTATACAAGTGATAAATATAATGAAACTCCATTTGATCATAAAGAAAATACTTTAGTGCATCACAATCGGCCAGGACTGTACATACTTGAACCACGTAATCCGTGTATAGCCAAACGAGCGCTGACATCAAGCGTGGGAACAGTGCGAAATTTATTGCTAGCAAATTTTTAGAAAACGCTAAAACTCGGTGAGAAACGTGCTAACTTCACGTGTCTCACTAAGCCTTGACTGCGTTGAATCTCGCCCTGCAGTGATTAATTACATGACTATGGACAGGAATAACCCTGTGTCAGGTAGACGCTGACTCCGGTCCCGTCANAAAAACATCGGTTAGAAGTTATTTTGGACATATTCCATCATTGTACTTGCATTCGTGATGAGATGATAAGAATGAATAAAGTTCAAGCAACATCACTTTTCGGTTTTGTCCCGCTTACCATTTATTGTCTTCCATTTGACAGCAAATTTGGGCAAAAGAAAACACCCGAGATTCCCCAAACTCGGCAATCCAACTTTGAAATAACCGGGGATCATCAGTACAAAGGTAAATAGATGAATACGTGCATCAGTTTCTGATTAAAAAGTTTTATATTGCACAATTCATTCTCTTTATTACGTTTTTTGTTTCATTTTTTACTGTTTTGTTCTTTCTTTTTCACTAACTGATTAGAATCGGATTGAACTATTACTAGTACACTCACCAACCAAACTATTGTGTTCCACTGTATCATTCGGGGAATAGTAGTCCGATACAGTAAAACCATATGAAGAAAACCAAACGATCACAGAGAGTTGCTTCATCCGCCACCGTTTAACATGAGAATTAAAAGGCGGGGGGATCGTGGTCACCGTGCCAGGCGGACCGACTTGCGGTGACTAGTGCAGTGATCATTAGACACAATAGACCCACTGGTGTTTTCTGATTGTAGGTAAATTCCCGATCAGGCTGCAATAGATCGTACAAGTGATGACAACTCATCGGATCGCATGTCACGGGTCAGATTTATTGGCGACTTTGTGAGACTTGTTTCGCCCCAAAGTTCACCATAGATCTGTATCCACTGTGAGTAAATCGATTCGGTGAGATTACAGTCAGTCCGTTTAATTTCGATCAATAGTGTTCTTCCTCATCGAAGATACTCAGACCGGGGTTTTACACTAAATGCAACACTAATGATTGTGCATCGCCCAAAAATAGCTTACTCTAATGCAAGATCATCGTCCCCTACGAGTTCCTCAGACGTGGGAATATTTTAGTAGATTTAGGTTAATAAAGAACTGATTATTATTGATTTATTGATCACACTCAAACTAGCTGATCGGAATTCTCTCTCCGTTTAGAATGAAGTTTCGACTTGCGTTACCTACCGTTCCTCAACATGTCTCCTCTTCCTGTTGATTGACTGTATGTGTAAATGAGATAATGATAATCGGTGGTATCAAGGTATTATCATTGTGTGTTACGTTTTGAGAAAATAGAAAAATAAATAGATGAATGGGTTGTCTAATAAAATGCAGAAAATCCTTCTCCTATATCACTTTGAACATTGATATCTACCAACGAATTCCTCTAAGTGGTTTCAAATTGCATACTCCTTTCAAATGCTAAAAATGTGAAACATCGGATATAAAGATAAGACCGAAAGAGCCTAACAGCCTTTTCACAAATCCTACTTATCCTGGTTATAGAAACCAGGAGAAGGCATAGTGTAACGGTCAAATTCCTTTAGACACGCAGTGTTGCAGGCTTAGGGGGGGGGGATAAAAAGAGGCCAAACGCCGAAAAAATGAACAATGAAACACGCATGGTTTGCAGAAACAAGACGATCAATTTTCTGTCTGAAAAAGACCACTAGTTGTTTTTGCAAATTGCTGTCCATACTTTTCCAATATTTAGTTCATTTTCAAATCAGATAATATATACTCGTATGTACGTAGTTGAAAGTAGTTAGGTGCGCAGCTGTTTTCACAATCCTTGTAGCTCATCAGGTATGCTTGCATCTTAATTCTGTATCAAATAATTCCTATGCATTTTCTTCCCCAATACAAATTAAGCGAACTTGGTTATTATCTCAGAAAGTTGAATGGAGACAAACTAACCTAAAATAGAATCAAATTGCAATGATTTCTTGTTAGGTTTCTTGCGTTAGATGCGCCTGATCTCGGCAAATAAGTAGAATAACTTGACAGTTTGCCGGATGAGCATACCTGACGAACACAAACGACCGCGTAACGGCTTGTATGCTTCTGGTCAGTCATTCGTTTGCTCTGTTTCTCATATAAACACCGAAAATCTGCCCCGATGTCAAGTCTGCCGCAGTCGGACGCGTCTGACCAAATAATACTAAGGCAGAATCTCAACACCGATTGTTCGAAGTTGGTTTGTCTCAAACTTAATTCCCTGAGACACGGATGCACTTTGTGCTGCTTGGTATGCAGCAAAATTAAACAGCATGGTATTACTGAAACGAAACTAGCGCGATCCCAACTATTTTGGGGGCCTTGTAGATGACCTTTAATTACCATGTAACAGTCCTTGAACAAATGCGATCAATCAAATCTCACGAGTGACGTCAACAACGCGCGTACGTGTCACTGCTTCTGACTTCATACCAAAGGTAGATCGTACCAGCCAATCAGAGATCGTGCGGCCCAGATAGAATCAGAATGATGCCAGCAATACTGGAAGACGTTTGGTAGAAACCCAGATAACCAATGAGCCTACTTTGTACATATTATTCAATCCCCTCATTTCTTCCAACAAATGAACCACCATTCCTGTAGCCTTTTCAGCGCGTCTCAGTTCCATGGGATATTGCGTACTAGTGCCAGTGCGGTTCAGTGCTTACGTGATTCAGTCCGTAATTGATAATCCGTGATTCATGTTCCGTGATTCGTATTGCGCATTACTGTTACTATTACTACAATCACTACAGGCTGTCGGCTCTACAGGGCCATTTAGATTGATGATAACACACATTTAGAGGATTAGTGGAGACAGTCGATTTTTCAACACCCTCACTAATAACCAGATAGAATGACAGACTACTACTATATGCTTTACAGTATGAGACACTGTGTTCCAGTCAAAATTCTCGTTTGGAGGAGCCCACATACACCCCTCCCTCCTCCTCTTGTAATCGAAGAGAAAACGGATGCTTTTCTAAATAGCACAGAGAAACTTCAAAGCCACGATCATGTTTGCGGATAACTGAACGTATTAGCTTTGGCTAGATATTGATCATTCTTTGAAGGAATTCTTTGATGAGGGGAAAATTGCCGGACAATGATAACTGGTAATTAGAGTTAAATCACGTGAACGCATTTGTCTCAATGCATTTACTTTGACTAAAAAAAACCGAATTGTCTTCAAGATCGGTGTAGAATCAAATCAGACAATTTCTTGTGTATAACCTGCTTTTTGGACAATTTACGCTCCAGTATTCCGCATTAACTTATTGTTGCATATATTACCCGCCACCAGGTTATCTTCTTACACCTATGCCATGTGTGACTGAGTACATGTACTTTTTGCTACGCGGTTCTCACCCCAACCCCCGCATATATTAGGTTGGTTATAACAAAAACCGTGTGTGACTCGACCGAAAGCTGTGATTCTGTTTGCTGTTTACGTACCAGCGCACTCTATCCCCGAAAGAACACTAAAACGCTTCGATTCCAACTGAGACTCGTTGTAAAGCCTTGTTATGTAAATAATTTGTGGTGTAAGATTACCCAGGACCTATCAGGCTTCTTTCTTGAGAGGCCACTCCCGGAGTTTCGGGCCAGCCAAAGCCACGTTCACCACATGGCGGATAGAGTAGGATAGGAATTTGGCTCCCGTGGACGCCGTTGATCTAAATGGTTTGAACGCCATTAGTAAGTCACTAATGGCGTCACTAATGACTTAGAATACCAGATAAATCATGAACCCTGAACGGCCTCTTTTGCGACACTAAAATCGCCGGGGGGGGGTGTTTGAAACTGCTTGTAGCTTCATCCAGTTTACAATGCGAGGAATGGCTTTGTAGAGCATGCAAAATCGCAAAACCCATGGTATCTATGGAGGACAGACTTTTATAGAAAATGACTTCATTTTGTCCACTCATTGTGGATTGCAAAATCGTCAAAGGTGACCGATCTAATTATTAATTATGGCCACTTCAAAACAGACTGATTCAGGCGCACAACGAATTTTCTCTTTTAAGTTCATATACCTGAATCAACTTTCGGAGGAGATGCCCAAAGTGATAAGAGGAAGGAAAATCTGACGAGAACAGTGTGAACTCAGAATGACGATTCTTATCATAATCATCACTGAATATACATATATTCCATAATTTATTTGGTTAAGTCATCATGACTCCCAACCACTTTCTTTAGAAACTGGTCATTTTTAATCCGGTCCAATCGAAGCACAAGAATGACATCTTGTCCTGAACGAGGCTACAATCCGATGAACGATGCAGATCGATTTGAATCACCATCATCATCATGCGGTTCCGCGGAGCATCATGCATCAGCCAGCAGCTTAGAATCGGTGGAAAACTTGGGCGACTGGGAAGGTGGATGCCATGATGCAACTGATTTTCCTTTTCTCATACGCATTCCCACAGTGGTGTTACGTAAACATCGCACAAAAGGTGTCTATTTCGTATACATGATATGTGTGACCATATGGAAAACGTCGCACATAGCTGGAGATCAACAAAACGTGGCTGAGCATTGGCACAGTATTTCTCGTCTCGAATGGACAGTGGGCCACAGATATACCACACTGGAATCATTACATGCGGATTTGATGGGACAAAAGGTGCCGGGAACTGCAGAGGAGGACGATCCGGATCAGACTGTGGAACAAATGAAAAAGACCGAAGAGCATAAGCCCTCGGGTTTGATTCTGGCACACACGTGTCTCCCTCGTCCGTTGCCTGGCCTGGAGTATTTTCGTTTCCCACGCAAACGGGTACTGCCAACTATACCCAGCCTAGCAGCCGGTCGATTTCCTGCCTGTCTGAAGGACTCCAGTGACTGGATCACATGTCATTCGGCCTATGTGGACTATCCGGTTGCGGCGGGTGAATCGCGTCGAGTGGAACAACGTCGACGTGCATTGGAGCAGTACATGAATCGTTTGATTCGTCTGGTGTGGTGTGTAAGTCAAACTCCCGAAGTGGATCATGTTCTCCAGACAATGGGAGTCGAAAGTGTTCCCACACGAGACAAACCGGAAGAGGATAACGGTTTGAGGAACGAGCCAGGAACCCCATCCGCGGAACAGGGGGAATTGCAGCAGATCAAATCGAGGTTGATCAGCCTGCTTCCCATCTTGTCAGAGTAAGTCCGTTTGATAGGTTTCCCATAATTAAATCGAGATTTTAGAGAGATGGAAAAGCGTGCATTTAGCTGAATATATATATATATATATATATATATATATATATGAACATATAATATTTAGGTATGTTAATGATCAGTGGTCTTTTATTGTAATTCCTGAACGAGAATATGGTGAATGTGTCATGTTTAGGGTTTAAGTTTCTAGTTGAGATTAT
>UZAN01041976.1:41025-52663 GCA_900618425.1 Echinostoma caproni
TGCTTGCCTGCCTGCCTGCGTGATTACGCCACCCACCCACACCCCCACCCCGATTGCTCAGTGGCTGCCTGTGTAACTGTTGTTGTTGCTATGCAGTCAAATGGAACATAACAACTACCATCGATCCCCACAACGATTGTGTTGTAAATCTAGCACCATTGCATGACTTCTACATCTATTTGATCAAACGCTACCACACATCGATTACGTAATTGTGTACCAAACAAACGCACTGTACAGCGCCCGACCCAGAAACTGACCGAATATTTACGCTCCCCGGGAACGTTGAAAGGACCGGGATTTTTAAACCCGGTTTCTGTGAGATTACTGGTGCCTATCGAGTTTGAAATAAGACACGAAACGGGTCATGTATTTTGTCAAAAGGGAATTCGTGGTCAGCCGTTTCCAGGCAACTTACTCACATAGATCCCGTTAGGCTTCTTGGATGAGGACATAGGGATCGACGTGATCAATGGCTAGAGACACTGAGCGATATCGCTGTGTCGTAAACAGTGGTGCTCGTGAATCTACACAATTTCCTTGAAAACTTGTTCTTCATTAATTCTCTTTTCTCACTCTGGCACTGATTTGAACATTCCAATCTTCCCTTTACACGTTCATCCGGATGGGAAGCCATCATCATCACTGCAACTTTCCTCAGGCTGCACTGATGATGTTGCTTAGTGTAGCTACGAAACGTCTGCGAACAACACACTCCCAGCTTGGAGAACACACCACCACCAACAACAACAATATCCACATCCCAAGCTACAATCGTTCCACAATATTTTTTCCATTCCACAATCTACAATGCTATGACACTATAGAAATTAATAAACCTAGCCATTGGCCGCACGAAAATTATTACGCCTCAGCCTCGTGAGCTCCAGAATTCGCACTTTCGGTGGAACAGTACGTTTTTGTTCTCTCCGCGAGAGACCTATACAGCCACCGAGATGTGGCACCGTGGAAAGCAATACAAACAACGGAAGATCGTTGACGCGTATAAGTTGAAGCAAAATAGTGTATTTTGTTCGATATACATAGTAAGTCGTAAGTTTCAGTAAATGAGCGAGTTTGTGTTCAAATAAAAAAGCTAATAATGATTAAGATGATGATGATCAACATTGGTGGGAAGGGGGTGAAGAGATAGAGAAAAAGGAGATGGGAGCCTGTTGAGAGTAAGGCGAGAAGAAGATGTAAACACTGAAGCCCACTCGGTTGGAGGAAAGTTCAAGCTGTACACTATCGTCTACAGGCAGGAATGTTATTTGGTGACGAGACCAAAAAGCCGTGCAGAGACGAACAGACGGGTGAGCAGGAGGAGGAAGAAATACAGTGCAACTGGAAGACAGCGGTCGGTCAATCAGATGTATGTGAACGAGAGCAACTCATCGATTGTTGCACGCTCGTGAAAATTGCGCACCAAAGACCGTCGTAGAGCCTGCACAAAATGGATGATAAGTGGCGACAGGAGGGAATGAGGCGAAGTGATTGGGGAATAAACACGTGACAGATGAGTGGAATATGCAAAACCTAAGGTCACGCGATAACTCGGAACACCAATGTGTGTGATAGAATCTATCATAAAGGGCATGCGATGTCTTTACACGCATCACCAACAAGTCTGGTGCATCACACTTAACCTGATGTCTAATCGAATAACAAATATTCATTTAACCAGATAAACAAAGGTCACCAAGAAATTTGCCCACCGCAAATCTTGAAATAGCTTTTGCGTAATTGCATCCTATTCAATTTATTGCACGCTTCAAAGTGAAAATCAGTAGGAGAGGTGAACCCATCGATGTCGGAAACTTGTGGAACAGCACGACTTTTCTCATATCTATTTATCTCATAGCTTAACGTTTTGATCGTCATGCACGAGTATGTGTTTAGTATTACCCCTACATCACACAAAATTCCTATGATCGTATCCACTATTGTTCCTTTTAGTCGAACACCTTAAAAGTGTACAATTTCTGGAGAGTTTCTGGAGCATCGATCATAAGTTAGAAATATATGTAGAAAAAATCATAAAAATTTATTCACGAAGATGACTTTTTTATTTCACACTTTCGCGTAATAAACAGCACACGGAGAAAGCCTCAAAGTCGCAAGGCCCCGATAGGTTAGGTGTGGTACTGGATCGGACGACAGCACAGCTGCCTATCACCCAAGTTGGGTGGCAGGGCGCGAACCTCGGACCATAGGATCCAAAGCACGTCTGTGACAGCGACTAAACCACTGCGCCACCACCACTCCAATTGGCATACAGGGTATACATATGGTAATTTGATCTTTTCAATACTCTATGGGGTATCAATTATTCTGGAGCACGGGAGTCAGTCGTTTCGGCATGGAGTCCATCAACTTTTGTCTGTTTCCTCAAGTATACACAGCATCCTGGTCTCCGGTGACCACTCTCCAGACAAGTAACTCATCTGTCTTCAACACATTTCGATTACATTAAATAAATAAATAAATTCAATTTTCCAACCAGCCACTTCAACTACTGTTTGAGTGAACAATGTGTGACAAAGAGCATTATTTTGTAGAAGTATGGCTATTCTAAAGGCATTATGAGGGCCAGTACGTGAAAAACCTTTATCAGTGCAACAAAATCTGCACTGTTCAAGGTGCCATGTAACAATGCGCAACGACAAGATGCCCTGTAGTTAAAAGCCACCCAAATCATTAGGTGGAGGGATATTTCCTTTCATAAACGGGGAGAGTGATTTCTTTGGAAAACTATGTCCATCGATAGCCTTGCTCCACCTGGTGACTTGCTCTTCAAACATCGGGTATTAGTCGGTGAAATAAACTGAACATCAAAGTGTCGGGCGACGTGATTGGAATTCGTTGACAAACTGATTACTTGCTCTCCTTTTCTAACGATGGCATACGAAAGTTCCGGCAAATCCGCCCGGACTATCTTCGACATTAGTTACTTGCAGTTTTTCAGCTGACACCTTATGTAATCATCGTGCTGCTTTGACGTAGTTCGTTTTCTTCCTTCGCATGGATATATTGGTGGAGAAATTCCTTAGATTATGCGATAAATTGTGCTTCTATTCACGATGAAGCATCTGCACAAGTCGTCAAATTTATGCGCCTTTCTCCTTTAGGCCGAAAACTTTTGGATTTTTCATACAGATTGGGTGTGACGACATTATAAAGTGGATAGTGACTAGCAGCACACCTCGAAGCCTGGTTTTCACGTTTTTCTGGAACTTCCTTCATTTGTAGCCACAATTATTAAAATAAATTATGCTAACATACCATTATCTAACGGTACATTTATTTCGTATTGTATGGAAAACGTATACTATTTATAAGACAGATTGAACAGAATACACACGCCCATGAAACAATTATCACTTCTTAGAAAGAATGAACATCCACGATGCTCAACACCCACAATTCATAATATTTCTCATCATAAGGAGCAAACTATAGTACAAAAACGCGAGTATTGGCCTTCGGACAATGAACTGGAGATGTGCAAATTGTCAGTATTCATTTTGTATTGTCACCTTGGTGTTGCACGAGTTTGATCAATACGTACGTGAAGGGATATAGACATATGTATACGTCATTTCGAAATCTCGTACCTCGTAAAAACAACAACAACAAAAATTCAAAAAGTGCGCGGTGAAACACCAAAAAATTGTTATTCCTTTTATTCGTAATCTCCTATTCTGACAGCTACATTCTTTCCCTATAATCTGTACCCTACCCCCCCGCTCGTTATTATTGTTGTCAATATTGTTCTGGCGTTGGCACAAAGCTTGATCTCAAGCCCGTGTTAAATATANATATAATATATATATATATATATATATATATATATAAATACGTCATGGCTAAGACAAGCAAATTTCTTCAATAATCATAAACACGACACCAAAGTTTTTCAGAGAGATCCGTTTGATCCATGGATCTCGTGTTATTCTAACAATAATTATTATTAGGGTAATTTATTATTATTTGTGTGTTGAGAGGTAGCACAACTATGCTCACCTTGTGAAGACCGGTATTACTGATCTGGGGCATTTCAATAGGCGCATGCGGATTAATAATGGCTAGCATGCGACTCTGCACTGTGGTTTGTGGAAACGGGGGTCGACCATAGACCATCATGTACAGCATCACACCAAGGGACCAGATGTCAGATTTGCGACCAACCTGTAGAAGGAAAGAACAATGATAGCGTGTGTGTGTGTGTGTGTGAGCGAGAGAGAGAGAGATTAATGTCTCGAATCGGGGAAAAACAACAAAGATGAAATAAAACTTTGATGAAATTAAACAGCATCCCCCCAAAACAATACACCATGTGGAATGAGCACTAAGAGCTCGTAAACGCAATTTCAACTAGGTGGAAATTCGCAACAGGTAGATAACACAACTTTCGCTATTCTCCGCTTCGCTTGAACGGGAATCTACAGCAAACTTGTACGGCAGTTTCCCTTACACGGCGTGTTGTCATGCATAGTGAATTTCCACAAACAGACGAAAATAGACAGTAGAGTGAGTAATCAGTGCCTGGGTTGGGCAGATCGCAGAGTGTTGTTCCAGTTTCGGGAAACGATGATGATGATCCATCCCGGGTCAGAAAAATCTTGAATTCTGTCATGGGATCCGATGTAGTGCACTCACTCATCTGATACGGGACAATCTTACTCTATCTGATTGCCTATTTTCATTTTTATATCACTCCCATTTATTTATTTCTTCCTTCTTCCCCATCATCAAACGAGTGGCCAAAACAGCGCTCAAAAGCGCAATTTCAATGGTTGCATAAATTGAGAACTGATGCAGTGAGTGCATGAGACAGCCTTAAAGATTTACGACCGACCGGCGGTACACATCTCGTCATTCATATGCACTCAGTTGTTTCGGGGGGCCAGTGAAATATGGCCACGGTGTCACTGCTCTTCCACACAGAACCAATGTTGTCCCAACAAACGATCAGCAACAGAACCTACTTTTCTGTTGATGACCATGTTATTAACGTGACAATGGAACTTTTCACTTTCAACTATCTGCTCGGTCTCTCTCTCACACACTCACAAATGACTGGTTAAACGAGCAGTCTATTCAATCAATGATATGATTAAATCACGTATTACGTGCATGACATGGATGACCTGCAATTATCGTGGCAATTTGGCGACCTGTATGCATTCAGTATCAGCATCGTCAACAGTGGAATCGTAAAACTGACTGATTACATTTGCTTTTCGTCAATCAAGTCGTCCAAAATGACAAAAATAGAGGATAATCGAACTGAAAGATCAACAATGAAGTTCATGTGCACCAGCAGATAGATCAGATCAAACCAATTAGATTATTCACTTTAGAAGGCTACCGTGTCAGAAAATTTTCACTCTAACAACGTTCATTCGGATTGCTGATGGATGGCTAAAAATAACAGCCATTTTTCATTTCAGCACAGGATAAAAACGATGGATGATAAGTTATCTCCAGCAAGGAGTGCTTTAGCATGCCTATTTTGCTCCATATATATATATACATATATATATATATATATATATATATATATATATATATATATTGAATATGACATTGTCCCACATCAAACGCAACATATCTGATATATTATCCACTTATGTCTTTGCTACCATCAGTCACATACCATTAAAATGTATGGTTTCGCGGTTTGCCGATGGCTGCTGGTGCATCAGTTGTAAAGTAACCAAGTCATAGTAGAAAACGTAACTAGAATTTATTCATTACAATGACTCATAGACTTCATACAGGTATTCTACTTTCATCTCGCTCATGTTCCATTTTCCATTTTCGTCATTTTTGATCACTGGAGGCAGTAGCCTTAGCATGGAGTCCACCAAGTTGACCACCAAACACAATCTGCCAGTTTCCTCTGATACACCCAGCACCCAAACCACTGTGGAGGGATTGCATAAATTTGAAAAAAATGATATTTAATTAGGTCTAACCGTTTTTTACTGCCAACCGCAAAAGAGAAGATATACCAACCTTCATCTGTGAAAAATATGACTTCCGCGAATGCATTTAAAGAGTAGCAGTTACCGAAAACCTCCCTTATCAGTGCACAACATTTTGCGATATCCAGATTGCTGTGTGCAGGAGATCAATAACAAGACTTTCAGTATTTACTTCCGTCCTAACTCGTCAGGTGGGATGAATATTTGCTTCTTTTGACAGGTAAAACGAAGTTCATTAGAAAACTAGCTCAGTAGATCAGCTTCAGCGCATACTGAATTACTCAACTGCAACTTTTAAACTACTATTAATTGTATCGAAACACTCAAAGTCGCGCCCATTCAAACGGGGATAGGAGAGAAGTAAGGACACAGATTTCATCATCACCATCATCGTACAGCGAACACAGATTTGGGATAGAAAACTGGAATTTGTATAGGAAAGACGAGCCACAGTTATGGCTATTTTACAACCGGGTTAGCAATATATCATGTCACACTGCGGTTAGAAAACCTTGGTAAATCGGTAGACCTGAACGACAGTCGCCTCCCCCCCCCCATACACACCCAGCCAAAAATCGTAATAATATATTGACTATTGAAAGAAAATACATTTTACCCATAGCCATCAATATAAAAGTATGACATTGGGGACTGAAATGTATTTCCGAAATGAAAGTGATGTTGCATGAGTTTGCTCAACACCTGTATACAGCAGAACAACCCCATTTGGAATACCGGGTAATTCAGGATGAGGAGCTCTCTCAGGGCCGGTCCATTGATGCTTTGTGGATTGGTTGGATGCCACGAACCGCAACAAACACGAAGCGACAAAAGATTATCGGATAGGCAGGCCTCAAGAACGGCAAGCACTGCTAAACAGGCCGCGTGCTTCCAGGGCAAATTTATCAAGTCATTCATATACTGTTTATGATGACATGGATAAATATCGTCATAACAAAATTCACTTGCCGTAAGTCGGGATTCTTTCTCAGCCTCGGGACTGCACCACTGGTTCGACTGGGTAATATTCTGCTCCGGTCCGCCCAACTGTTCGGGACTCATGAAGGTGAGCGTACCCAGTGGAACGGCACCGTTAATTCGAGTACAGTCATCTGGTAGACGTTGACTAATACCCAAATCGATCAGCTTGAGCACGCCATCAACCAGAACGAAATTTTGTGGCTTCAAATCCAGATGCACAATTCCTGAGGAGTTGCAAAGCACGAATCAATTCGGTATTTGAATGAGCGATAAGATTAGGCGACATAAGCGTGACCTTCAGGTTTAAAACAACATTAACCACCTACACGTAACTCAAAAACTTGTACTTAGAACAACGGAAGGATCCAATCAAATCTCACCGTAAACAGATTTAAGTGCGCCAGCTCAGAATATCTAAGAAGCGTAACTGTAGAGAAAAATGAGTGTTTGAGCACGTCCGTGAATTGAGTCTATCCCTAGTGTTATTCTCAGCTGCCAAAGAACAAAGAAAACGGAACTCCGTAATGCACATGAATCGACGAATCATGAAGAAAAAATCTTTATGTAACGCTTACGCACTTATAATAGTTCATTTGACAGAAAGTATAATGGATAAATTAATGGATCTAAAGATGGCGATAATCAAGTGTGTTTCACTACACGTCTCTGTACGATGATGCGGATCAATGATGAGGATGGGTGCCTATCGTCCATCAAATGAAACAGGATTTTTATCCTGCAGAATAATGTTGAAATACAGAATGAAAACTACCTTGCAATTTTTACGAATTAACCGATCTTCCTTGATACATTTCGCTACACTGTAAGCATGTTTCACTATCTTATATACACTACTCACGAGTAGTGACATTTTGATTGTGAAAAAATCAAAAAGTTCCAAAAACGCCGAACAAAAATGGCGCTCAAAACACTGCAGAAGGGTTAAATCACGTGTGACTGAATGCGTACACTCAGATGGATAGATCCCGCAAGGATATTTTTCGGAATTTTAGATTGCCATGCCTGACCCGTTGGTAAAAGCAACGAGTCAATGAATATCCGTGAATAATCCTTTAATCACTCACTTTAATTATGAGGATTTGCAAAGCCAGTTAGCCTAATTATAGTGAGTGCATTCATGGAAATGAGGAGACTATAGCTGACAGATTCCCGGAAATAGCTCGTTTCGCAGACTTGGGGAAGACTAAGTCTAAACCCTCGCGGTGAGCACATATGATTCTTGGATATTAAGGTCACTGGTTCGATTGGATACATTAAATTTTGTGAACCACGTCCAAAAGACAGCGTTGTTTGAGCACCAAAAATCTGTCTCCATCTTTGAACCATAGTGCAGTAAAAATGGCACCGCTCAAACTATTGCACGATATGTGCGGTCATTCAGAAATAGCAAAATAACATAGAGGAATCAAAGTTGATCCCAAAGTAGGAAACGCAAACAGAGCTTTCTAAGTGCATGTTAATACTTTATCCAGCGTCATTTCACCAGGAAAGATGTAGCTGCATGAATTGTGGAAATTCGTTCACCTCATCTACCGAGGGCTACACTAAGTGAATTCAGAGCCTCAGCCCAATTGCCTGGTGGCTTGCGTAACCGAGTAGTAAAATAGCCCACATTTCGGATGATGTCAAAGGTAAAATGTTTGACGACCATGCTTACAGCTTTGACCGGGTACGTCAAATCACAAAACACGGAACATGGGCCTGGAAATTGGAATTTGTATAGGAAAGACGAGCCACAGTTATGGCTATTTTACAACCGGGTTAACAATATATCATGTCACACTGCGGTTAGAAAACTTTGATAAATCGGTAGACCTGAACGACAGTCGCCTCCTCCCGCCCACACACACACCCAGCCAAAAATCGCAATAATATAATGATTATTGATAAGTAGCATGAAGGTACTTATACTGGAATGTTATTTTAGAGGACTAGAAAGTGACTAAGATGTATTAAAGTGAAAAATATACAAAATAATCGACGTGACAAAGTTGACTGATGTATTTCAAGAAAGTTTCCATATCCGTCTATATTTTTGAGGGTGAAAAGTGAAACTAATACCGTTACAGAACTAAGTCCAAATGGTCCCACCTCCTGTACGTGACAGAGCCGAAAACTGCCCTCAGTATCCATTTTATCCGGCTCCGGTACGCCTCTGTTTCCTTTAGTTCTGTTACATATCACGCTAAACCCAAACCGTTTCCAATGGTCTCCCAAGTCCATATTGACATTTGATCACACGAGTTCCATCTATTTCCACAATTCTAGACAGACTCCGACCTGTTGGTCTAGGCAAAGAAGTTTGTACTGACACCAAAAATATTTCCAGGATGAAATACGCTATTAGTTCCACAAGAAGAGATAGTGATATTTCGCAATTTTAAAAAATGAGTGAACATGTAAACAAATTACCATTATCAGATAAAATGTTAACACAAACCAATTTCAGATTTTTGTATTCTATCTTTCACGGTATAAATTTTCGTGTAAAAATAATTGAACCCGACAGCGGAATGAAAAATGGGTCCCCGGCAAACGTTTTCCAAGGAGTAGGCGAAACGGAATGAAGAGCAAAGAGGGACAGTACATTAGCACAGTAGCAGTGATGGAAAAGGCCGGGCGTCGCGGGCAGGATTCGAACCTGCGCGGGGGAACCCCATTGGATTTCGAGTCCAACGCCTTAACCACTCGGCCACCGCGACACGGCTTGCTAGTGGCAAAACTCACATCAGGAATGTTTCTGATTCTTTGATCACGTGTTAACTGCACGCAAAAGTATCTTCATTGTCTTTTAAAGGTGAGACCCTTGCGAGGACAATGAGTAAACGGCTGAGGAATGTAATAGAAAATAGTTATATCTCAACAGAGTCGCGCATATTCTACTCTCGATGGAGATGACCTCTTTCCGTGTTTACCAGTTTACGTGCTCCTGTGGCCCAAGTTACGTGGGTCGCACCACCAGAAGCCTGGCCGATCGGATGAGAGAACACCACACAGCTTGGCTCAGCCGGGGACCGATAAAGGCAGATGCGAGTGTGGTTGCTATACATCTGGCCGAGACGACTCACACTGTCGATGTGCGGGAATCGTTCCGTCCGATCTATTTACTGACGGGGATCCAGTCTAAGGATGTGAAAACTCGATTGTTATCTACAGTCGAGGAGATAGCAATTAGAATAAACAAACACCCATTATGTGCACACAAACAGTTCGTTAAATCCCTTCCGTGGCCGTGTGTCCGAATTGTCCCCACCTAACACAATATCAGTCGAATATTCACACTCCGCAAATGATTATCACCAATTATGCGGTCGGTGTTAAAACAACTCTCTCTCTCTCTCCCAACCCCTGAACGTCCATTTTACACACACTAAAACTCTGAGTTGACTGTATCCCTCTGTTATTTCCGAGTTATATAATATGCTGTACTTGGCCAGTAGATAAAGCACTGAAACCAAGCTTGTTCGCCACATCTGTTTTTTAACAAAAGTATCTTATTGGTTAAGTCAAATCAAAGTAAGCTTTATGCACCCGAAGGGTGAAATTTAGGGTTGGGGTGGGGTGGAGTGACATCAGTGTGAATAGGTTAAACAAAAACGATAGAAAACTGCAAAAAGGAAGATGATAGTGAAGGATTAAACAAAAATGAATAAACAAACTAACTCATGAGGTGTTCAATCAGACCTGTAATAATTGGTGCCCGATATAAAAAACGCAAGCAAGAGAAGGGAGGATGCTGTTTCTGTATGCGACGGTGCGTGCGGGAAGGAGCGTATAATGGGAGCCGGTAGGGAGTTTGACATGGATTCAATGTTTGTTGTGCAATCAGTGACCTTCGTTGTTCAAGATTCTATCGGTTTATTCTTTCACATGTGTCGACGTGTTTGTACACAAAAAAATCAACCAGGTTACACCGCTACATCCCGAGAAGAGTTTAAATAGACCTGGAAATTAATACGAAATCTTTTTCTTTCAGGCCACACAGGGGAACAGCACAGCCAATGAGGGAGGATGCATGCTACCAGAAATTTGACAATTACGTCTGAGGGAACAGCAAGCCTGGGAGCATAGAAAGAAAGTTTACGAACTTTGTTGTCAATGTTCTCTACATGTAAGATCCAAAAGAGATTGTGGGATAGAACGAGGTATTTACCAGTCAGCTTTGGGAACGCTGTGACTGCTTAACCACGAGGTCCGGCAAATCATTAAAGGTAGTTTGACAACGGGAACCAGATTTAAGGCTGATGAGAACGTCGACACGTTTGGAAACATTAACCATGAGTGGTCGGGGTAGAGATCAACTAGAAACGTCATTCAGACTGCTTTGAAGTTGGTGGAAAGAAGTATCAGTATTGGAGGGGCACCCAATCACCACATCGTCCGAATACTTACAGGCAATAAAGTTGGTGGAGATAAGCAGGTAGGTGGTTTATGTACAGGGGAAAAAATAGGGGGGACGAAATGGCATCCTGGAAGATACCAGAGTTAAAATAAGAAGACGACGACGTTTTACCATTGCATAAGGTAAATCCTAAAAGAGAAGTAGTTGACAAGAACGTTTACCACGTCGAATCCTAGGCCATAAACAGCAAGACGTTGAATGAGAAGGCGACGGTCAAGCGAACCAAAGGAAAATAAGGCGAACT
>UZAN01041977.1:17102-32439 GCA_900618425.1 Echinostoma caproni
AAGTAAATCGTTCAAAACCAGGAACAGTGTCCGTCAAGGGTGCCCTATTTCGCCATTCCTATTCAATTTCCCCGTAGATGAAACAATGGAGAACGCACTTAGTGATCTCCAAAACTTGGGTATTGAATGGGCAGGTGGAGAAAAGCTGTTCGATTTAGAGTACGCCGATGACATCATATGCCTGTTCAAATCGATGGAGGATGCACAATGCGCTCTTGACAGACTAGCAAGTTCTGTATCTCCTTTCAGCTTGTGCTTTGCACCTTCAAAGTGCAAAGTGATGCTACAGTGACTGTGTCGTCTACCCCAGCGCTGATGCTTGATGGTAAAGAATTAGCTGTAGTGGAATGTTTCAGCTACTTAGGTAGCTGCTTTTAAAATNGCCATGTTTCGTTAAAACTGAAAGGTCGCGTATACTGCGCCAGTGTGCGGCCAGTTCTGCTCTATGGTTGCGAGACCTTAAGTTTGCGCGTGGAAGATATTCGTCGTCTTGAAGTATTCGACTGCAAATGTTTACGTAGTTTGGCGCGGGTTGGATGGAGCGAGCTTGTAAGCAACTCTGAGGTGAGGCGTCGCGTATTTGGTAAGGATTCGATGGAGAATACAGTAACAGAACCCGGGGGTTTGCTAGCACTTAAAGAAACACTTGATACAGCTTATCAATGGTCTAAAGAGAACATAATTGAATTTAATGTTTCGAAATGCAAAAATTCTATGCCTACTCCACAGGAGTATATCTTTTCATTTCCTCGGGAAGCACCGGCTGCCACATGTCTTAAGTAAGAAGGACTTGGGTGTAATTGTTCAAGCTGCTTTATCAGCTGCGCCAGGGCTTCGTTCGCTGTTTTGAAGGATGTCAGCTTGTTTAGGCGATTCTATGAATGAATGAAATCACTGTTGTTCCCACCTTGGCTAACAGTGTACTTTCCACCGTACACAGATTACGCCATCCAAGTTTAGCGTTCGTGGTTGCTACTTGATCGTAAGATACCGTAGCGTCCAAAAAGGATTATCACTAAGATCGTGAAAGGACTAAACTGTTTCACGAACATTGGGACTATGTTCTGCTCAATACCGCCGAATTCGAAGAGACTTAATTGTGGTGTATCAAATATTATAGAACCCTAACCATTCAACTCAGCCACTGCTCACGTTGCCGCCCATCGTACACCTTGGGGACATAGTTTCAGGTTACTGATTCCAAAGTATCGATTGGAATGCCGGCATCAATCTTCTGCAGTCAAAGCGTGTAATTTTTGGAACACCCTACCATCCATCACCCATCGTTTGTGCGCCAACTGTTGAATCTTTCAAGCGGAGACTTAATTAAATCCCCACATGTATCAGATGCCAACACAACCAAAAGGGTAAATTAGTTGAAGAATACATTATTTGCTATCTCCCATCTAAAACTAAATGACATTTTATCATTTTTGCCGAGAAACGATTCGACTGTGTAACTATTCTCAGGGGATAAGAGAAGCATGGGTTTGTACGAAGTTCCCGTATTAAAACTTTGACTTAGTGTTCTCAATCAATGAAAGTCCTCCGTGTTCACTGTACTTCATCTCT
This sequence comes from Echinostoma caproni, assembly GCA_900618425.1. NCBI lineage: Eukaryota > Metazoa > Platyhelminthes > Trematoda > Plagiorchiida > Echinostomatidae > Echinostoma > Echinostoma caproni. The sequence goes on from UZAN01041977.1 coordinate 18,675, forward strand.
TTGATTTCGAACATAGATATTCTGATTGGATTACCCTAATAAGAAGTGAATCATGAGAATCACCATTTGGGGCTGAATTGGACGAATTTAATTTAACATGCAGGATGATTTGATTATATGGTACAATTCTTCTTGCCCAGAGGACTGTTGATGAGACTCAACCAAATTAAAACAGCTTTCCAGGGCTTTATGGGTTTTGTATTCACGCTTCGGTTGTTCTGTACACAGCAATATTCATCATTTAATCAGATCAAATACTCCATCTCTCTCATGTAAAACGTAGGTTCGGAATCTCTAATCGAGTCATAACTCTGGGGGCCGAAGCCGAGCTGTGCGCGTGGTGATACCCAGATTAAGCTCGAAAAAATGGATTGTGCAATATCATACACATACTAGCGAAAACTGTGTAATCAGCTGTCCGGTAGTCAACTGGGCAGTATACTTGCATTCGACCGTTGAGGTCCCAGGTTCGATCGCCAGATGGGTTGGTGGACACGCACCGCCGACGGGAATCAGTCAAATCAAAACACCTGTAACTTTTCAGTTTACGCTTCATTTTCCCTGTACGCGACGAAATGTACTTTCATCCGATGAAGCTGTTTTTCATGCATAATACTGTTTTAACCGCTTAGTGCCTTGTCTGTGCAACGCATAATAAAGAGAAAGCATCCATAAAGCGTGGTAAGAACTTTTAAAAAGGCATGAGAAACCACACGTAAGAAATGGGTAATCATTTGAGGATTTTTTCGGTTCTGAAACCAGATAATATGAATGCGCTTATGCAGAATCGGGGAAATAGAAATAGTGTGAAAGTCATTCACAGCCTAGACGAGATCCACAGGAGAAACAAAACAATCGTTTATTTGTTGTTGCGAAATACTAAAGTCATGGTCCAAATGAACTTTTTGACATCGATACAATATTACCCACCTTGTAAGATATAGACAATCTGAACAACATTATATGGATATAATGCTTTAAGGACAACCCATAAACTTGTTCCCAACACAACTTCCAATTTTCCAGTGGATACTCTGGACATTAAAAATATAATTTATTGATTAAATCAATTTCAGTCATTCAAGGTCAGTTAAAGTAGTCAACAATTGGTCACAAACAGGAAACTATTGGAAAAAGATTCCTGTTTATCAATACTTGGGATTTGTTTTCAACGGGACCGAAGCTTGTTTAATATTCTGCATCTAATCTTAGGGAGCTCACCTTACAATTGCACTATTATCTATGCTTGGGAAACACAGTTTCATAAGCCAGTACAGCGAACTGATAATATCTGGATGATATATACGTGTATTGTTTCTGAAATACAAAGAAATATTCAAATCCGAGTGGAATGAACTGTCTTCTGTAAGAAATGGTTTGAACCTTGAAGCTCCTTTACTACAATACCGAACCTTTTCTACAAAAGCAAAAATCTTAGATCACTATTCCTACCATCAATCACACATTACGAATACCATAAATGTTGGCGATTCCATTCAAATTTAGTTCCAGTTCACTTTCCCTTCAACTCACTCTAGCAGGCTTTGCGTGATTGTACCTGAAGCTTTCTCTTGAATATAATTAAATTATCAATGGCGTTCAGTTTTTCTCATTTTATCGTTTATCGAGCTGAAGAATTAAATGGATTTTAGGATTTCAGAATTGCAAAAACGAAAACAAAAAGTCTTACCGATGAAACACGCTTTGTCCCTCCATCTCCGCGATTCCGTTGGCAACATGATGTTGGGTCATGTTTTAACATTTTCTTTTCACTCAATCTCGTAAACTGTTGAACGGGGGTAGTGTTTTTTATTTGTTGGCCAAGCAGTTCACGTGGTTCAATGAGCGGACTGGTCAAATGGTGGTCGATTCACCCCGCACGTTCATTCCCGTAAAATTGAATTCAAGGTCATCCCATGTGTTCACCCCTGGGTCGATTATTGGCCACACTACCAGTCAGCTGTGATGACCATTGCCTTGTGATGTAGATAGATTGCATGCCAGACAGTCCTACAAACAAATTGCAACCGGATTGGCCGAGCGGAATCGACACAACCGTGACCTGGACAGCCAATCGAATTCCAGATGAAATGGACCAGTTAGCATTTAGCGCATCGCATTTGGAGCATCCCGCTATCGCGATAATCCCGTCGCGTACATCTTACCAACGCTTAACTCAGTGGTCCATGCTTGTGAGAGTGTAGTTGGACACTTTCAGATCTTGGTTTTAAATAAGTACTGTCATGATGAATCAGCCAGTAAAACATAAGAGAAGACACTTTTATCGAATGAAACCCGAGCAACCAAATTTTAGGAAAGAAAACGTGACTAACCCGGGCAAGGTTTCAGAAAGAACGGTTATGCGAAACTAGAGTTGAAAAGGTGATAGTCGTAAAACACCGGACAAGTGGTTGATGAAATACGGTACTTTCTCTTTATCAAGAGAATATATTCTGGTTGCAGTGAACACCATCATTGTGCGTTTAAAACAAATGTAAGCAGACACTAATTTCTAACGTAAGCATTCGATTATCTTACTTTGCAGCGGAATATGTAACAGGACGAACTGTGCTGCTTTTTATATCAGTAGTTCCCAATGCACAAAACCAATCAAAATTTAGAAAACAATAAAAGTTAAAGAGAAGACGGATGAGTGCAAATTTACCCTAATGCATATCAGCTATCATAGTGACTGACGTGCCCAAATTTCGTTTTCAATTGAAACGTTTTGCTCCGGATAAAGGAGCTGTGCCTTACGAATAAATAAAAATCTTTTATGAATTTTAATATTTTCTTGTGTTTATTTATGCCAGCGAACCTGATATAAAAAATGACTTTAATTTTCGCTCCGAAATCGAATCGTAAACAAACAAGTTACTGTGCCGTTCATATCTGGAAATGGACAACTCCAGTGTAGTGGTACGATTCTAATACTATGTAATATCAAATAAAATTATCACAATAATTGAATATTCAAGGCTGGCATATTTATACAAAGAGGGGCTAACACCCAATGCCAAACATGGAGGACTTTGATATAATTACATCTTCCAGCGCAAAAACATGAAGCACTAAATGTAAAAGACCAGCCCTAAACCACTGATTGTGACTGTTATTTTGAAAACATGATTTCTCATCAGAAAAAGAAACGTCTCATAAAATTTTCTGAGTATCATGTTTCGATTAGCGCATTCGGTTGTTCAACCACTCTTGATGGTTTCGGGTATGGGTTTTACTCCTTGAGAGATCTTTATTTCTGCACCAGTTGGATGTATTCAGTGCGATGAAAATATTTGTGATGACCGACAAAGATACTGCAGTGTGTACATTTTGTGTCCCTGTCAGAAATCAAACTACAAATATTCTGGTCAGGACTTCAAACCCTTACCCCTGAGCTGCGTGATCTCATAATTAAGATTTTACTTTCAATTCGGAGAAAGGTTGTAACCACCAACCTATTTTAGATTTATTTAATCAGCTCTTATTCATCCCACGAAGTTAGTATCAGGTTTGTTTGTGTTGCAAACTCACTCGTTGATTTCAAATCTTTGATTACCTTATTAATGGAAAAACAAACAAATATGTACAGACAGATTGACTGACTGACGGACTGGCTGACTGACTGATGTTTGATGTCCATTGATGTAATCAGAACATGGAGCATAAACTCAGTCGCAAGTCTGCGTTTAGGGTTGTCGCGAATGTTGAACACGATCAGCTGTAAACGGTTACGAATTTACGAGAACGTACTTTTTCATTTGATTAACCAATTCCGTTTATTAGNTTAGGGGTTTTCCATATGTTCCGCTACTTGTGGAACCAGTACCGTACTATTTTAAATCCTTACATCTGGCTTGAACCTTCCCCCCCCATTAAGAATAAGTCTTATACAATCTAAAAAGCAGAATGCCGAATTATTCTCTTCCCGGTACAGATCTTTTATGTCTTCCACGTTCGGCAGATCAACGATGGTTTCAAGTGCTGTCCCAAATTTTAAATGTAAATTGTAACAATGTTTAGATAAAGCTGTCGTAATCTAGCAGGATAGTTATCAAACTACTTGTGTGAAAGAAAAAAGAGTTGATTAGTTTCATAACTGTCCATAATTCAACGTAGAACATTCTTTGAAAGCTGATCTTAACCGTTTCCGTAATTATTCCACTCGCACTATAAGAAGTAACCATAGTTATGCATGAGCATGTCCAGAGCAAAAAATTGAAAAACGCTCCTGATCTGAAGACACGCACACTTATCCAAGTCTATCAACTGTTTGGGTAACGCTTTGTAGCCCAATGACTCAGCCGCTTCTTTGTTACCCAAAGACTGGGGAGTGAATGGGTACGAGTTTGGGTGAATCACGCACAGAAAATCAATGCTTTCAAGTGACCCAAAATCAAGAATTGGAATTGGTGCATAGTGAAAAATAAAGAACCAATCAGTGAATTTTAATATTGTTTCCCATCTAGCTACTTTTTTATAATTGTCTACTAGATGAAAACCGCAGAAGCAAAAAATTCATAAATTTCTCTCTTTTCTCAAACAATTGCCTGGTTTTTCTATATAATTGAACACTGGTACATATATAAACAGCTTGATATTTGTTGTGATGTATTTGGCAAGACTACGAAAAACAGAAATCGAGCCTGTTCTCCACTCTTTGTTCTATTTGAAATTTACAATGATGTTCGATAAAACTACTTTAAACACACTGACTTATGTATATAAATATAACACCATATAGGCCCCTACAATAGTTTTCTAGACTACAGCGAAGCCTCCAACACGGCTGGTAGATACATATTGCTAAGTACCCTATCTTCGGGCGGCGTTCAACCTCCTACGATTGAACTCTTGACCAACTATTTCTCCAACCGTCAGCAGTTCAAACGCTAAAGATGTCTTACATCTTCATTTCTGCCCTCCACTCAAGGCGTACTGCAGGGCACTTTTTTATCCCCTTGTCTATTTTCTGTTTACATTTACTCTATAACTATGAGCAATTTTCCTCATCTTGTTAATTATGCAGAAGGAATAATATTCGGTTTGCCCTACCCCAACCCACCAATGAAACCATTCCAAACAAAGGAACCTCCGTATGAACCTCCCAGAATGTAATGACGTAACGTTTCTCCTTTCGAAAGGTCCAAAGTATAGTGAACTATCAAATGCCAGCCCGCCTTCATCTGCCTTCAGTGATCAGATGGATTGACAACTGTCTGTCAAATATCTTGGGGTTATCTTCCACCGTAACATCACCTGGTCTGACCACGTCAATGACGTTTTTCTGACCGTCAGGAGGCTCACGTTTTATGTTTCACGTCTTAAATCACTTTTATCCCAAACCATCTCTAAAGGCGTTTTGTTTTTGCTTGCGTTTTACCCCACTGGCTTTATTGGACTCTTGTTATCTTTCCCGGTCTTTTAACATGGATCTCCATCTCATTTCTTGATCTCTAAAGTTTCTGTCGGTTTGCAGTCTTATACCACGGAAATATCTGGTATAACAGTCGTGTAAGACATTCTCCAAAGTGATTTTATCTGATTTTTCTCAGCCCCTTTATCCTCCTCTTAGTCAGTGTTTTCCTTATTCACCCGCCCGTTCCAGTCATTAACTGGTAATGACTTGCACTGAAGTTCACAGCTCTATTCTACCGTATCTCACCAGATTAATTACAAACCATGAACAGGTTGCAGAAAATCTGCGTAGAATGCTGAATCAAATCAATGATAAACACCCTGGTGTGCCTTTGGTTTTATTATTGTCATATTTCACATTTTTTAATGTTGATACACTGTGGTTATGCGGCTGCTGGTGTATAAAGCGATTTGTTGGCTTGACTTATTTGTTTAGACTAACATGAACTGCTAATTATTACTGGCAATAAGAATGATACTGTGTCTCAAGCGTTTCACTGTTATTTAGGGTACGTTAACATTGCAGACTATTGATATTGCGCAATCATATATGTCGTGAAGTATCAGTTTTAGCTTTTTTGAATTACTGACCGTTTTGCCTGAGGGCTTGTTACAGTACAAAATAAGGCAATCCCGTGCTTGTCCGCAGATCTTGTGAGTGTTTGCTCTCAAGTATTGAAATATCAATGAAGTATTGTTGAAATCTCTAGGTTTTGAAGAGTTTGGCATCTGTGACGCAATTACAAGCTGGTAATTCGAAAATCTACTGTCTAGAATGCTAGGTGTTTTGAGCTGGAATTTTTCTGCTTTGCAACATTTTTGCTGTTTCCTTCCCTCCATTGTTTACTGTATAAAAGTTCGAAGCTAAGCTAAGCTTCGATTCTTCAAGCGCATAAGGCGTAACTTGGAGCAACCTATATGGTCTTCTGACTTTTAAATATAATTTCAGTAAAAAAATTGATTTTACATAATGACGTGATCTGTGATTTTCTAAACCACATACACTGTTGGTCTAAGATACTCAGGTCGGACACAGGTGACCACTTGAAATTGTTCAAGGTCACAACTGTGCGGGTCACTTATTCAACTGAACGCTACGATCAGGCATGGATGGTGTCCTTGTGCGGACTAGAACTCAACCAGCGGTAGCAGATCTTTCACATCATTAGGACAAAAAATATCAAGCAGCCGCTAAATATTTGTTATTATTGCCCTTTATTGCAAATACGTTGGGTACGTGAAATGGATTGCGAGAGGGTGTGATTTCGCGGATATATCTTTGGAAAGAAGACTGCTTGATCTGGAAGTGTTTGAGAGTTGATTGCATAAGAGCTTCACGAATGTCGCTCACGTAGTGTTTGAAGTGCCACTCTTGTAAGCACGATACTTTGTTTTTCTGATTTTTTTACCTCAGTTTTACCAGATGACAATCGACTTTTAATTCTGCATTATCATTTTTTATCAATGCTGTGATTTTATGAAACAGCTTTTACCGGTAGCAGGTTAGACTGATTTCCAAGTAGATCCACAAAACCTGCCCTTCTTAGCCGGAAACTGGCTTGCTCGCATACTCTTACCAACAAATGTTCATAGCTGGGACCTTACCGTGTTGTTTTTTTCATTAAAGAATGAAGAACTAGTCATCCAGCTCGGGGAGATTTGCCATGATAACCCAGATGGAAACATTCCATTATTGTCATAACATTTGTCCTTTAACTTCAAAATACGTCGTACAACATTTAATACTTTCCTGGACCTATTTTATCATAATCTATCTTCAGGAAAAAGTACAACGAAAGATTAATTTTTAAAAGCATACGCATCCCTAGACGATATGAGTTTAATTAATTATGAGATAATATAATAATTCACACTCCGACTTACTTCAAAGGTTCCAGTATATATTCACTTATTCACCTCGCACCACGGTCCATTTTCAGCCAACCAGTCGGAGAGCAGGCACATTCCGTACCCAATGCATGTGCAGTGTAATCCATTACACGGAGTAATCCGAACGTTATCGGACATTTGCTGGTCAACTTTATTCCCTATAATCTATCTGTATGTTAGCATTATTATCTCAGTACAAACGCACTGTGACATTTGTTTTACACAATTGGTTTATTCGGTGTCCTTCCACGTGAGAACTTTCACCTTTCGCTTTCGATCAGTTTGCACGTTATTGCATTCGTTGGTTTTCGTCGTCTTCATGCTTTAACGCGGATGACCGTTAGCGCATACTGGTATATGCTCTGGGTCACGGTACTTCTTTACACGTCTATCATAACCGCAATTCTTCTGGTTTAACTGGTCGTAACTTGGTTGCTGACGATCTTCTGGATCCGCTTAGAGGTTCATCATCAACGGCCATAGTCGACGCACTGCACACACATTCCCGCTTTCCGCTCGCCTTATTGTATTTCGCTTAGCGATAACGATGATTATGTTGTTGAAGATGATCGTATTGAGTTGATACAAATAACGACTAAACGTTCACCGTTTTGTCGATCGAAGTTTTCGTAAGGTGTCACTTGAGACTGTAATATTATTGTTACATAACATAACGTGTATGAGTAACTCTTATTACAAAAGTCCTAGGCTATTGATTGAAATTGTTATAATCATTGATAATTCAGTGCCACCACAGAAAAAGAAATGGGTCAGTTCAACAAACAAACACTATATACATCTCCCTGACATTGTCTACAGATATTTCGAAAACGTTTTTCAGTTAGATAGGAACGAGATATGGGCCCGGAGCTGCAAAAGTACTTCCCTTTACGGACAGAGCACCGCGCGCGGGGGCACTCTCTCACGTTGCGAGAACTTCAGTCAGTTGATCTTCCGTTAGTTTACCGACTCTCGCGTAGGCCAACAACACTCTGAAATTCCCTTCCAGCGCTTGTGGTGGAAGAGAAGTCAGACGCAGCTTTCAAACGGTGTCTGGATGAGCACCTGAAGGGGCTATGGAGGAACGAACAGTTGTGATCGGACCTTCGACTCAGTGGCGATGGGGCTTTTACGGGCACCCTGCCCTCTGCCCTCAATCCTGAAGACGGAAGACTGATATTCCTTTATTGTTGATGCCGATAGCATCGAATCTATCATTTTCCAGTTTGATCTGAAATAATCAGTGTTCCGTATAAAACTCCAACCAACTGATGGAACAATTAGAATTAACACTGATCATCCTTTTTCAAGTATCTATTCAGTTGCCTAATTCACCCCCATTTGAGTTTGATATTGGGTCCCTCCATTCTTTGTCGTATTTTTTCCTGAACACTGTATGTTGGCACTTCATGATCAAATTCTCCCGGAGATAAACCTGAATTTGAGAATTGTTTTTGAAAGTAAACCAAAGTGGCCGATGTGTGCACATACCTAGTGTGAACCACAACGTGTCAGGTTAATAACATCGACCCAAACCTCATTTGCAACTATCAGCGTAGACTGATTTACTTGTTGTTGGGCAGTCATGGTAAACTATAAACGCCTTACTTTCCCCGCGCCCTTCGATTGGCCGCGCTACACTTACACGCTCTCTGTCACATTGTGAGAATTTTCACATCCTCACTCACTATCATGCGTCGTCGTTACTCACGGGGTAATATTATTTGTTTCAAACGTGTCAGGACATGTTTAGATGGTTCAGCGGTATGTGCGACTCCATTTTCTCCCTGCCCAGGCTGGACAAAAAAAACGCAAGCGTGCAGGATGCGAAGTTGCCCTTAACTGCACCCCTCTGTCAAAGATGACTGTCCCCTCATTGGTTAGCAACAACACTCGGTCCCTTTTTCCGAAACTGTCGGATTTAACTAGTGTCCTCCGATCAAGAATTCATACGAACACGTGTGCAGTCTGTGTTCAAGAATCCTGGTTGAATAAAGATGTAGATCACTCTCTAATGTCAATAAACGATTTTCAAGTTTACCGACAGGATCGTGGAACCGGAGGAAAAAAGACCGGAGGGGGTGTTGCCATATATGTCAACGTTACCCGGTGTGGCAAGTCCCATATTGTTTATCAGTACTGCTCAAAAGTTATTGAGTGCCTAATTGTACAGTTTCACCCTAGATTTCCCGTTTTACACACAAAAGTTTTACTAACTTGTATATAGCTCCTTACTGTACACAATTAAATCGTATATCATTTTCCGACTCGTTTATTCCTTTTATTGCCCCACTTTTAGATGTTAACCTGCACATAATCGTTTGCCACTTTAACCACACTAGCACTTATCCACTTTTATCATTGGGTATGACAGATCTCTGTCACTCTCCCACAAGAGGTGATTCTATACTGGACAGAGTACCAGCCATTTCATTAGCACTAAAAGCACCTATTTCCTTCAGTGATCATTGCTTACTCTTAATCCGACCAAAAGTTTATTCAAACTGTGCATACAAATCTTTCTCCCGATCAGACCACATCAAATTTCGTTTTCGCGACTTTTCACCTACAAGTGTTTCTGTCTTGAATGAATCTCTCAGACAGACCTCTTTATGGTTTTCATCATCTTCTTCTCTATTCAAGTGTCCCCCTATTCACCCAAAAAATGAATGCTATTTATAATTACTGTTGCCCTGTTCAAAGCCTTTATGTGTCCAACGGAAGGATAAGGTCGATGAGACGAAAAAAGGAAGGTGTGTACAAGTCTCACAATGCTTCATCTATCAGGTATTTTTCCAGGCATATCAAAGCTGAAGTAAGTAGACTGAACGCCTTATTCTCTGATCGAATTCTGAGGACTGGAAACAACAAATACCTGTGGCAAGGTATAAGATTTCTCTGTGGATTGATAAAAGTAGGATGTGGATGCTGATGATCTCAATGCCGCATCCCTACGTCAGTCATCGGATATTCTTCCTACATACTCGTCAAAAAGTGTTTGCAATGTGGAACCATTCTCATATTGTGATGTGTTAAAACTTTTAAATAGTTGCAATTTGTCATCTGCTGCAGGCCCGGATGATCTACATCCGGCCCTCTTCAAATTTGATGCTGCTTCCCTAGCTGGGGCAATTACCTTCATTTTTAATGAATCTCTTAACACTTCTACTATCTCCGACTGTTGGATGCCGGTCACAATCATACCGGTCCCCGTAACATCCAAATCTTCTATCCCCTCCAAACGTTTTCGTCCCATAGCATTAACATCCTTAGGTCTTAAATTGACTGAAAAGGCCATCCTCATGTCTTCAGCAGTCTATAAACATTCCCAATGATCCGTTACAGCTTATCTACAAGCTTAATAGATCCACCTTGGATGCAGTCTCCACCCTCATTCATTTTATCACTAAGCCTTTGAACAGCTCTGTTAAGTGTGTTCGGTGTGTTTTTCTGGACTATTCCTCTGCATTTGATTCCATGCCTAGACCTAATTTGTTACAAAGCTGGAATCGTTTGAATACCCAAAGCAGTTGTTAGCTTGGCTATCCAACTATTTTATTGATAGACAACAAACCACTAGATTGGGCAAGTCTTTATATAAACCCTTAGTCAACAACTCTTAGGTTCTTCAAGGAGCTGTGCTATGCCCATACTTATTTTCCACGCATATTTGTGATATTCCCTGTGGTTCTCCCGCACGAATTTTGAAATATGCAGATGACGTCTTGCCAAATTCAGTCATTCTCCTCCTCATCGGGGCTAACCCTGAACCCCAGTGAATGTGTTGAGTGTTTATATAGTTTTGCTCGCTCTCCATATCCGACAGACCCCACAGTGAATTAATAACAATCCTTTCTACAGGGTGAATTCTGTCAAACATCTTGGTGTAACCATAGATAGCAATCTCCATTGGTCAACCCACATCCATAACTGCATTGGTAAACTGCGGCGTCTAACATTTCAAATTCGAAAGCTCAGGTAGTTTCGTGCATCTCGGTTAGTGTGTTTTCCCCATCTTACTCTACTGTTCCCCAATTATTTTTCCTGGCTTACTCACTTACGTCGTAGTCTAACCATTATTAGTCATCTCTTTTATTCCTATGAATGAGTTAGCTTTAGGGCTTTCAGAGTATCATATGACTTCCTATGAGAAATTTGCTGAGAAGATTCTCACAGATCCTGACAACCCATTGAACGCAGAATCGATAGGTTGTCGTTCGCATCATTCAACTCACTCCCAATTCAGCCAAATTTCATTTTGAATTAACGCTTACCGCAATACACCTATACCTTCTACTCATACACAAGGGGCGGACAATAAGTGATCTTTGTCTTAACCTTGGATTATGAAATGTCCCCATGTCTGTAATCATTTTCTCCCCGTTTATTATGTACACTGTGACAGTTAACATGCATGAATTTTTAACTGAAATGTGAGCTTCAGTGCTTGCAAAATTGATGCACAATACAATACACAACTATAGCTTATTTCCGGGCAGATAATTTGCTTTGCTGATCATAGATACATTTTCTCCCTGATCGGAATTAGACCCGACGACTTCATCATCAGCTAAAGTCGCTCAATTTGCTTTTTAAAAGATGGCACCATTAACAATGTCCTCAAAGATTCAGTTCTAGCTGGTTGAGAACGAGTGTAAAGTGAGGTTCATAGTGCTGAGTCAGTTCAGAAGCAGTGGTTTACCATCTAAAATCATTGTCCAATTTCCGAGTTGCAATACTGCGATTAGTCTTCTCGATGTGAAGGATCAGTGGACAGTTAGAAATCGTGTAACGATCAAATAAAGTTCCACATATTCATTCACCTTGGTAATATTGTGCCCGCAGTTCTTCCTTTTAATAATTCTGATTTAGAGGTGCCTTCCTTGAGATCATAACGAATGACCACCATTTCAGTCAAAGATTCTTTTCAATTAGTGACACATTATGGGCGTTATCAACTGCTGTCACCAACTTACTGCACGAATCTTTATTGCCATAATATTGAACGATAAGTTTATTGTACGTAATACCACTGTAATACTAATGTATTGGTTTATTTCATTCGCGAGTTTATCTTCGAAACTGGTTAAACATGCATGCTATTCAACCAGTTATCAGCAAATGGCAAACACCAATTACGGGAGAAGTTATAAACGTTCCCGTAAGTAGACTAGAATTGATATTCCTTGCATTTATACGCACACATAGATTATTAGTTTCGTTTGCAGCTGTTCAAACGTTTTGGGTAGAAAAAAGAAATACTGAGTGTCTAAAGCAGTAACACAACTTCCTGTTTCTTGTAGACTACAAACAAAAAACGGAATAAAGTTGTGCGATAATCCTGGACAGGTTCTGCGTGAAGGAATGAATTTCCGCTTGAGTGAGAGACGAACTAACAAAAGAAGGGTCCAAGCTACAACAGACGCCAGATAGTAGAACTAATTAACATGCCTACAGTGGTTTGATGATCATCGGATTTCCGATGGGTTTTCAATGCACCAGTTTCAAAATATGAGAACGTTATCCATAATCCAAAATACATCTGCTTTACTCAAGAGTGTGAATGGATCTGAGTCTTTCAATGGTTTGCAAGTTGGGGGAAGGAAAGACTCTTTAAAAAAAAGTAAATGGAACACCTGGGATGCGCGTGACATAATATCCAGAAAATTTGGTATTTATTAAGANTAAGATCGGCCAAGTGTGTCGCAACAAGTGCTACGAAGACGAACATGCCACTCAAAGCCATCTGAGAGAAGTAATTGGAAAAGATGGCTTTGGGAAGCAGGGTGAACTTTGACATCAGAGAAGAGTAGTTATCTGGTGAACCAGAATACGAAATAAGTGAAACATGAAAGGAAATAGAATTCTGAATGGTAAATTGGAATAATGTTAATGACACCGAGGATAATAAAGGTGATCATGAGTACAGAACAACGAGTTTATTTGTTTGTACCGTCGATTTCAAATGAATAGGAGACGGGGAACTCATTTGGGGTGTATAGTGTAACAAAGTGAGTCGGTCTTCCAGGAAACTCACGAACCTAAGAAAGGAAAAGTTATCTCACTTCTACAGAAAATCCTCAATTTCGTAAGAACTACTCTACTCTTTTACAACTCAGTTTAATTTTCATCGAGCACCAGCATTCAGACGTTCAACAACTTTCATTGACATCATTTGGGTCTCCGCATCCAGATCTGTGCAACATTGCTTGTGATAGATATTGCCGTGAAACAGTTCTCAATTGGTCTGTTGATGGTACTGTCACAAACTCTTCTTTCCATAGTATTACCAATAATATTTTCGTTGTTTAGGGCAAATAATAACAATCAATATAACGAAAGAAAATCTAACAATTACCGGATCAGAAACAATTTCCTCACTTTGATCGTGTGTACAACAACGTATCGTAAACTGTGTAGTTGACTGTAATTTCACGCCTTCAAACAAACTTACTCATTT
>UZAN01041977.1:40392-50688 GCA_900618425.1 Echinostoma caproni
TGTCTCTCTCTAATTCCTCTCTTCCATTTGATCCTACCACCTTGACGTCATCCGCAAATATATAGCTAAGCGACCCTAGGTGTTCAGGCAGATCATTGATGCAGAGCAAGAATAGGAGTGGACCTAGAACTGATCCCTGAGGAACACCAATAGCAATAGTTCCCATTGGCGAGTTCACTTCTCCGACCCGAACCACGAAGGTCCTATCGGCCAGGAAAGCTGCAAGCCACTTGTGGATGTTACCCCTTATCATTAGAGCATGTATATTGGCCAAAAGTAAGCGATGGCAGACTGAGTCAACTGCGTTGATGAAGTCCAGATATCATACTTCTACTTGCTTACCCTCGTCTAATCTCGCTGTGACTTCATCTAAGACGTGCAACAGAATGCTCAGACAGGATTTTTTCTTCAGGAAACCCATTCTGTGCCGCAATCAGCAACCGGTGCTGAGTGAGGTATTCGCATAAGTGGGTTCTGATAATTCTCTCCAGCGCCTTGCACGAGATGCTTGTGAAACTAACTGGACAGTAGTTTTCTACTTTGTGTCTCGGCCCTCTCTTGTGTATGGCGACCACAGTTGCTGTTTTTCAGTCCTGTGGTATCCTGATCTGTTCTAGAGTTTCGTTGAACAGTTGGCATAGTGGGCCCCTTAGAATCTCAGCTATGTGTTTAACTAAGGCTGGGTGGATTCCATCTGGTCCGGCGGATTTGGTGGCGTTAAGCTCACCAAGGTTCCTGCGCACCTGCTCCAGCCCCACATATAATTCGGGGATATCCGGTCCATCGGTGCGGAGGTCAGGTTGTGCAGTGACGATCTGATCTATCCTGAAGTATTCCTTAAATCGCACTGCTATGTTCATTCAAGCTTCCAGCCAAAAAAATAGGCCACCGTCACAATTCTGGTAAAAACTGGTGTATAAGTGGGATGTCAAACGTACAAAAATATGAGTTAATTACCGAATGCATTAGAAAGCTACGAACGAACACTTTGCTTGTCGGTCCGTATTCGGGCAAGATAACGTACCAAATAGTTTCTGAATGCGGATATGTGAGACGGGATAAGTTGGTACTTGGAACGGGTGGATGGGTGAGATTTGCATGCACTCAAGTCGACGTGTAGCGGATACGTGCAATCAGGTAGGATGTCATCAGCAAAACTTCAAGCACGTATCATTAAGGGCATTACACATTGCCAATCGAAACAGGTAACGGAACTTGGGAGACACAGCTGATCTTTGAGAGGCCACGTCTCAACAACTTGAAATCAGCCCTCAACAAACCAGGGAAAATTACAGGAGAGCAGTCCAGGGGTATAGGGCGGACACATTGTTGAACGGAAAGGTTTATCACCGACGAGTCAGAACAGAAGTGGCGCAGTCTTCTTATATGAAAAGAGAGACTTTTCATCTTGTGAGCGACACTTTGGGTATTTAAGGACCAGCGAAGATTACTTTCAAGTGTGACACCTACGTACTTCACATGGCTGATCCTGCTCATCGGCTTTCCATGAATCTGGACATTGTCGGAGGGAGAGGGGTACGGTTTAGAGTAAAAATACATTCAAGGCATTTTTCAGGATTAAGATTCAGACCCGAAGAAATGGGATATGAGACGAGGTGGGATAGGTTTGTGTTATATTCAGCCAGTTTTGATTGGTTAGATACGGAAACAGAAATGGCAATGTTATCAGCATACTTAAAATGTCGAACAGGGAGAGTAACAGGTATCAGTGCACCAAACGTTTCATGTTATACAGAAAATAAAGGAATGAAAACTAACCGATGACGGATATACGTATTTCTTTATCTAGGCTCATTGAACGTGCGACTTTTGTTTTAAATCTACAAAGTTTCACAAATGTTTGATTTTAAGTGAAAAAGGAATGAAGATAGGATGACCTACAAGTTTTCGTCAGTTTAAAATAGGTTTGTAAATAATAGAAGATGGAATTATGTCTTGGAGTTTGAGTTCCAGATAAGTATACTTTTGAAAATATCCATATGTATGTTAGCAGCGTATTCCGAAAAACTGATTACTTTTTTCGGTTTCATTTGGGGTTTCCTAATATATCTGAAGCTGCATTACTAGCTGTGCACTTTTGAGAAGCACTGTGCGCCCTAGCACAGGACACGAACTGGCATCCAAGTTCACTCGTGCTGTAAGATAGAAATCTAGTTTTATTAGGTTGAATCACATGAAGGTTCTCAAGGAGTATTTACGAACCCGTTATTTCAAACAATCAGGTCAGGTCAGATGAGCTCAGGTTCTACAGGACTTATTGTATTGTATTCTATTATACATGACTTGCGCTGGCAAGTGTGCCTACAATTCAATCGGAAAATTTGTTCAATATGTTACAATGGGGTGAAAACTGAAATAAACTCTTGCATAAAACAATGATAAAACTCAAACAGGTGTTCATCTTTGAGGGTTTAAAGTTAGGTCGTTGCGGATCTTCACCGTGTTAGTGAGAATATGAGCCAGATAGGGAACGATCGACTTGCGATAAATGTTTATGCAGGAGGGTAAGCAGCGCAAATTGGAACGAAAAGGGGAGTAACCGGAATTCAGCGGATGATTAAGGTCATCGAGTATCTTACGAGCAAAGTTCTCAAATGAATGAAAAATCAAGAAATGTAATCAATGGAAAATGAAAAGGTTTGTGATTAGAGCGTTTAAAGGAATGTGAGAAACACCACTGATATTGACTAAACGGCAACGAAGAGTAATGAAACCTTTCTAAGGATTCCAGGGAAAATAACAGGCCAACAATAAAGTACGACAGGAAAAATGCAACGAGAAACGAAGCGACGTATAATTTCAGGCTTTACTCGAAACTATCGAATCGGCCCCGGCCGCGGTCTATTGAGCGTCTAGATTTCATCCGGCGAAAAAGAGATGTATCATGAACGCGTTCCACAGTACATTTAAAGTCCTATCCTGGAAGGATCTCCCGCCATTGCTCATCCGGAGCGTGCTCAAATTCCTTCATGATTCTTTTTGCAACCGGTTCCAGCTGTTTAATACTCTGTTACTGAAGAAGCTTGATGTAACAGTTAGTTTGCACCGCTGATTATGTAGGTTATATCCGTTTCTGCCAATTCCTTGGTGGGTAGACACAGTTCTGATTCACGAGAGTCTTTCACAATCTTAAAGGTTTCTCGTAGGTCTCCACTTAGTTTTCTGTTTTCTAGAGCAAGGAGGCTTAAGTCTTCTAGCGTGTCTTTGTATGACTTACCCTTCTAACCTTCAATCAGTCGGTGTCTAGTCTTTGCATTTCATCTAAAGAGGCTGCATCTTTTCTGATAAAGGGTGCCAAGTACTCCATATATTCTGTACTGTAAAAGAAAAAAGTATGAGTAATAATGAAATAAACGGTACATGGAACAAATTCACAGAAAGATTGTCGGCTAGCTGATTGGTCCTGTTCTTCGGACGTGTGGCTCCGGTTGATAGTGCGCAGTACTGCTGAAATGGATGGCTACGACAGTTAACTGACCGCTTGACGATAACTGATAATGCACGCGTAATGCTTCAGCAACACTCGGGGAACACGTGCGCAGTTACGAACAGAATTTGTATTGTGTTTTTACTTGTTGTGCATATTAAAACAAGCTGTACAATAATGTCATATAAAAGTGGATAGAAAAATAAGACACTACAATTCCATATGATTTTTTGAAAATTCTTTCTAGTCCACAATGATTACATTTGATGTAACTCTGTTTTTGCGTTGCTTGCTTATTGACTTATTTTCACTCACAAACACCCACACATAATCACTGGTGATTCGATGCTCACCATATTTCAATTCGGCGTGGATAGAGAACATTATCGATTTGTTTGCCCTTGTTGGACATCTTGTTTGGTTCTCGATTGCTTGAGTACTTTTGGCCGCATATTTGCGGTTTGCTTTGCTGTATATTTTGTATTGATTTCTTATATCCAGTATCGTAAAACATTACAGATCAGTCGTGTTTTGTTTTGGGATTCACATCGATTTTGGCTACGCGTCATACAGTTGCGATTTGGTTGACGTACACTCGAATTACGGCCTAACTACGGCTTTGTGACGCGGAGGAATACGCGGGATTCCCTGAAAGACAGTAGTGACTTACTCCTGGACAGCTCTCTCCACACACTCAAAGCAACCAGTGCACACTGATTCTCCAAGCGGAAATCCGCGAAAACTGTTATTCCTAAGTCTCTGCTAGTTATAACGACCCCTGTGGTGAAATTCTTACATTTAGTTGGATTGACAGATGCTTGTACGCACGGGATAGTAAGTTGCTTTTTCTTCATTCAATGGGAGGTCCCATACTGTTGCCCATTCCGTTGTTCTACGCAGGTCATCCTGCATTTAGTGCCGACTTGCTGATCCCACTATCTTGACATAACCTGAAAAGATAAATTAGGACAACCAAGTCGTCTATAAAAATGAGGAACAGTAAGGGACCGAGCACTGAGCCCCGTGATACTCCACTCGTGGATATGGCTTCGACCGATACTTTGTCCCCAGTCCTCACATAAAATGTGCGAGTATTCAGGAACTCCTTCATCCAGTTGTGTATCTTCCCGCCTATCCCCTTGTATTTCAGTTTAGCTCACAGCAATCTGTGGTCGACGGAAACAAAAGCTTTACAGAAGTATAAATAGCAGACTTTCACAGTTTTGCCCTCATCTAGCCGGGACGTCATCTCATCTAAGAAACACAGTGGGTTAGATAGACATGTTTTTCCCTTGGTAAATCCGTGCTGTTTATCATTAAGCTACTATTTCCTTCGTCGGCTTTACGATTGCTGCGTGGATTCCTTCTGACTCTGGAGACCTACGTACATTCAGATCAACTAATACCCGATGGAGGATCACCCATATTTTGAATTCTTGAAGAAATACTTGGATTCAATGCTTCTTCCAAATATTCCCGGTTCTGTTTTTATCTTCTTTTCTCCAGTTCTATGCACGAGCTGAAAAGGGAGATTAATGGAAAGGGGGTGCGGGCTCCATTATGGTGCCATCATGGTTGCATGCATTAAGGGTCAAGTGAGAGTAGGAAAGAGAGAAAGAGAGAGGGAAGGAGAGAGAAGAAGGGTAAGCAAGGGAGAGTAGAGGGTGCCCTCCAGTGTATGGAGGCCATTTAGTTCCCTGCATGGTGAGCCCCAGATGCAAGTCCATCAGGGTTGTGAAGACCCTTTTAGAGAAGGAATAAACTATATCCAGCAGAAGTTAATTCCATTTTGAGATAATCCTGTGCGTAAAGAAAGTGGATCGAATGAAGGTTCTAGGTCGCTATTCAAAGAGCTTTCAGAAACTAGGTGGTTTCTGATGTTTGTCAGAATCTGCCACTAATGTTTGCTTACATTTTTTCCCGATCAGTCAAGCAATTCAACTTTGTTATCTGTGCTTGAAACTCACGCCTGTTTTTGTTTATTAGTAAATGTGCTCCTTTTGCAGCTTCATCATCCGGAACCGGAGAAATAGAACCAAGGTTTGAGATTGCAGAAACTTTGTACTTTGATGCTTTTGAGCGGTGGTGATACGGTGGTAACCTCATTGGCTTATCACCCTAGAGGACGAGTGTTCGAATGCTACCACCACCACCTGACTTACTCCGTTTTTTCGTTTTATGACAGCTCTTTGATTGGCTGCTTCTCCCTTCTAGCAAATTGTATCACTGTGTATTCAGTAAAAGGAATGAAAAATGAAAAACATTAGGGAAGTGAGTCATTGCTAGCTTAGTCTATTTTTTAGCAGCGGCAATGGAAATCTAAAAGAAGTTCTGATCAGAGCAGCGCAAGCGTGCAATACAGAGCTCACCGTGGGGGATTGCACCGATTTAGGCACTGACTTATCAGTACCCCGGGATAATACGTTTAGCTCTTGAACGAGCGTTCGTACAAAGCAAAACGAGACACTTCACAAAACAGAGAAGGGTTGTAACGGTGGCCGAAGCACTAAAGATGATCAGGAAAACAATAACTTTGCGCTTCAAATTAATTTTTTTGTGAGTGGCATTCTCGCTTCTTTCTTTCAATGTGGCCTTTATTTATCTGTACCACTTATTATTATTCCTTTTAAAACAGCGGTTTAGATTCTCCTTTGATTTTGCTCAATGGAGCGTTGACATTTTAATTGATCGTTTAGGCGGTCCGGTAACTGAGAATCACGGCCAATATTATTAAGTAATAAGTATTATGAAGTCAATACTAATGAGTCGTAGCACCCGAGGAAGTCCCAAATCCTACTGGTGTATGGATCTGGACGCACGTTAGGCGAAAGCCTGTTTTCGTCCTAGAAACCTGACTTGACTTGACTTGACTTGAGTATGTATGCGTAATTTATCGTATCATTTTACACTTTTCAGATACCGTATTATACGTTATTCCGCTACCGTGTTCTATCATTGACGAACGCTTCGGTTAATCGTTGAGATTGCAAGAAAGATACTTCCTTTTTTCATAATTTTGAAGATGTTCGGTTGAAACAAACGCGTGTAAGACAGTTCTAAAAGAGTGGCTGTACTGTGTACCCCTGCAGAGCAAAAGAAAAGATGCGAAAGACTGAGCAAGCGGGCGGAAAGTGAAAGCAAACACGCGCATCGAAGAAGTGGCCTTAGTGGGGTAAAACAAGGAAATGCAAGAGAGGAGAAACACATGTAGAATGATAGGTAAGGATGCTTGCATTCCTCTTTGTGATTTGATATTTCAAACTTTTGGATCACGTGATGTTTAGTCACGGAAATAATGGGAACCAACAGTCTCAATGTTTCTGGTTAATAAAGCAGGGATGCAGGCCCACAAGAGACATGTGGAGAAAGGAGAGCGCCACTTAGGCCGTTTGTGGGCCCGTCGTCCTTTTGCTACTTCCCCCGGTTTTTGGTTTGTCCTAGGTTAAAAACATGGAGGACGGTCGCCGCTTGGTATGAGCCAGTAAACAAAATGACCAGAGCTTTCAGAAAAAGACTTTTACTACGCTTATATATTGCTGGAGCGGTAAAGGGTTAATCCTGTCAAGCTTCCTTTTGTTGCGTTCTCGTGGCCAAAGTGTCCACCCCAGTTTTGAGATCATTACGTGAGAGAAAACGCAAGAAAATATATCGAAGCAGCACTTTTCATAGTATATCGGTTGGACGAAGGCAAAGACAATAAAAGGGCAAGGTTTGTTCGCTTTTGTGTTTTTCTGGATATATGCATCTCGAAGAATAAATCAACTAATTGTGAAGAAACGGAACATCACAGAAATTTCTTATTTTTTGCATACATATAAAAATACATAGGTGGAGGAAAAGGTACATCGCAGTCGAAATGAGTCTGAACGCCAGTAAAGCTGTAAAACCCTCTTAAAAGTCAAAATAGCAGACAACTCTCCGGCAGACAGACTCTACGGCAACTAATATTAAGATGGGGAAGATAAGGGTTAAATACCTGCTCAAAGGGTGTTATAGGGTTTATCGGGTGGAGGGAGCAGAACATTTTGTGATGGGAGTTGCGAGTGACGCAACAGGGGGGACTATTGACAGTAGGGAATGCCTCCGCTGGTTTAGGCAGGTTCACGTTGACTGTTTCATGTCTGCCGTTACGCTTTGCCGAAGCGTCACAGTACCTTACATGGGCCACTGTAGTGAGGTTGCAGGAATATACAAACCTCCACCCTGAGGAAAGCATAAAAGGGGTAGGTATGCCATAGGCGTTTGCCGACGAGGTATTTGAATACGCTACTGGCACATACGATGTACTAAACCAGCTACACAGTCAATTTAGTAGATATTAGTTGACGGTGCCGGATTCAACATTTCTCATGGTAGAGGCAAGGTGCGACTAAAAATTAGCTCTGCTGGTGTGGACTGGCTATCAGCTTTGAAGACTGATCTGAAACCTATGAGCTAGAATCTAGGTGACACCAAAACTTTCCAGATAAGGCAGATATCCAGGGGGCTGGGGCTCTTTGTCACCTATACCAGTGCAGCAAGCGTAGCAAACTAGTGGCTTGAGCATTGGGTGCGCTCTCAGGGTGCATATGTGATTGCAGTCACTGAAACCTTGCAGCGACCAGAAGACACCATAACTACCCAATGTTCTATGGGCAAAATACTGGCAGGGTTCATAAACAGGATGGTAGAATTGGCGGTGGCGTCCCTTTGTTAGCAGGACAGCGTGGTGACAACCAAAACGTGAATGCCCTTGTCCGAGCGAAACGAAAAGACCTTGTCTGTATCCGTTCAATCAAATGACTCGTCGCTCGTTCTGGCTAGCGATACTCAAACCGCAGAGCAACCCGTAGTCCAAATTATCGAGAACCAAGTCAATTCAAAGATAATCCAAGGTATTATTTTGGAAATAATTAAGAATACATAAGGCAGTCGTACCTCTGACGATGAGCCTGAATCACTATCCAGTCAAAAAGTTACAAATAGTCACATAAATATCTGTGATAGTAAACATTGAATAGGAAGATGAGTAATTCGGATTACTTTCAGATAATTCTGGACTAATACTTACATATAAACACAAAGCACTTAGAGCGCATGTTCAATAAATATGCTTCATTGTAAAACGGTGAAACATAAGGTTCAGAACAGAAAATTCCCTAACATGAGATCCACTGTCAGAAAGAGTGCACGATAGAATAGCGAAGAGAGATAAGGGAATGCAAGGAAATTGAGAAAACTAAGAAATTTAGTTTTCAGTCCTTTATAATTTTACAAGTACTACGAGCGATACGACGGTTCGCGAATGGTCACACCTCACCTGTATGTGGTGACGACCATTAGGAAATTGCCCTACCGACGAATAAGCATCTCATGGTACTACCGCAACTCTGCGACCATACACGGTGAATATGAGACCCTGGTTGACTTTCCCGGGATTTAGCAGTACCCTCGCGGAGTATTCTACTGCTGAATAACTTTGGGGCCCACGGAGCCAACTGGGAAGACGGTAGTGCACAAAGGGCAGCTTGGGCGAACTCCTGGTTCGCATGGCACAGGCAAAATCCCTAGTCAAACATATTCATCAAAAAGCGCTGGAGAGAAGGGCAAATCTCATCCACCCTTGACATTTTGATCACCAGGTTCCCGTCAGCGCTTGAGAATGTAGAGGTCCAGGAACCGATTGGTAACGGTGATTAAGGGTTCTGAGATTTTGCATCAGTCTCTACGAGCAACCTATCACTGACAAACATAACTAGGTCCAAAGTACCCTCGAAGGACTATTGCCCACGAAGGCCATAGGTTCTGACGGGATTCATCCAGCTGCTCTGAAACCGCTGGCGGGACACCTAGAAGTGCCCCTGGGAAACCTCTTCAACGCCTCTTTAGAGACGGGTAGACTGCCGGAGGATTGGTTACTAGCAACGTTTGTCCCGATCCACAAGGTGGAGGATAGGGACTTGTGCTCGATTTACCGACCGGTGAACCTGAATTCAGTAGTACTAAGTGTAATGGAGCCAATGTTACGCCACAAGATAGCCCACCATCTTGTCCTTATTAATCTGCTCACCGCAGACTAACACGGTTTTGTCAGGAAACGGTCGTACCTGTTTGTTAGATGAAGTGACTAGGTGCATAGATCGAGGAGAACGGGTGGAGGTTTGCTACCGAGACTTCGCCAAGGCCTACGACTCGGTAAACCACCGACTGCTTCTAAAGAGACTATGCTCGTTTGGACTTACCGCCGTAGTGATAGCGTACATCACGAAATGGGTGACAGGATCGAGTTTCGAGTTCATTGTAATAGAATACATGTCACAAAGAGAAATGGTCCGTTGTGAGGTCCTTCATGGATCAGACTTAGGCCCGCGCCTTTTTCTGCTTTACATCAACGACCTTAGCCGGGAACTTGAAAACCTCTGTTCTAATAATAGTAATAATAATGATAACAACGGTATGCTTCACGAAGCCCGTGAAGCATGCTAGTGCACATGATCAAAGTACAACAATGTAAAAAATGAAGGCGAAGATAAAAAGTAACAGTTTAGAGAGGGTATGTACGTGATTTACAAACGGGTACAGAAGATATGGTAAATGTGCATTGCGGTGAAAAAGAACCACAAAGCGGACAAAATCATATAATAATAATAATAGTTTATTTCTCGGTTTGCATCGAGAAGCGTGCAGATTGCGCACGATCGAGTGGGTAAAGTAACAGTGATAGTTTGTTCAAATAAAGCAGGATGAATGATCGGAGGAGGGTAGGGTAGTTATAAAACTTGTTTGTTTGCAGAGGGGCCGATTGCGAGATACCGTTGTTTGATGCACTATTTGGAACCGAGGACGTCACTTCGTCATCCTTGGAGTCT
>UZAN01041978.1:0-13224 GCA_900618425.1 Echinostoma caproni
GTAATCTACAATTTCATAACAGCAAGGACAATCATCGTCACAGGACAGGTTGAATTCAACCGTTTCACGTTATCTTTTCAGCCGTGTACAAACATTCATGTGAAAATTCGATCGGGACAATGGCAAATCTTTAAACATCAAAAACACTCGACTAAGCAAAATCACTACGGAGGTCAAAGGTCACCAATAAAAGTCGGGTTACCATGGGAGGGTTAGGCTGGCCACAAAGTCTAATTCTTTGCAGAGGTCTGGTTTGTGACACCGAACGGCTACGGCCTCAGTAAACCGTAACAACCGCCAAGTTTTTTGTTGGTTTGACACTCGAGATGCTTGCTTTCTATGGATGCAAAATTTGCAGTTCAATATATAGCGGGCAATAGAGCTAGAGGGGATCTTTGAGCCGTTGAGCGCTAAATTTCTCGGGACGTGTTCTGAAATCTGAGTGGCCAAGCGTCTCTCAGTTCTTCTGATATACTTGCTACCGCAAGTGTATTGAAATAGGTAAATACACGGGGAGGTAACTTGAAAGTTCAGCTAGTCCAAGTTGGATTCAATGATCATTCGTCTGCTTTTATGGAGAATAATTAGCGAAGCGGCGTTGTACGTTCTTGAGAGAGCTTGTTTCAGCCGACGTTGTGATAGCCATTCATTCTGATCACCGTAAGGGGTAATTTGATGAGAACGTGTTTCTTTGGTACGTCGTTTCGCCTAGTTCTGGTCTCTATGTTGTTGCCATACTTTTCAATGAAATTACGCTAATATCCGTTATCCTCTAACGCACAGGATATCAGTTCAAGATCATTTTGAAGTGTTTCCGCCGAACAAATTCGCTTCGCTATAGAAAACAAGCCCTTTACTAGGGCTCGCTTGTATTGTATTAGACAGAAGCTTCTGAAGTTCAGATACTGTCCGGTCCAAGTTGGTTTGTGGAATGTAGACCTGAGAAGAGATCCATTTTCCCTTCTCGTGATTTTGACATCCATGAATTGAAACAATGTCTTAGAATCATATTCTACGGTAAACTTGATGTTACGGTGAGAGCAATTCAAAGCTTTCAGCATTTCTTTGGCATGATTCTTGTCTTGGACTACAATAAACGGGTCGTCAACATAACGCTTATACATAAAAGTCTCATGTGTTGACTGCTGAAGTTCTGTTTCTTCTAGGTAGCCCATGAATACATCTGCTAACAGTGTCTTAGTGGGCTTCCCATTGCCACACCGTCAACTTATCGATATAAGCTACGATTGAAACAAAACTTCACACCTTTTTTACACAACAGCAATTGCTTCTTGAGATGATGAGGTGGTATGCTGAGATGACTAGCATGGGAGTACACAATGTCTATTGTTTCTTCAAGAGGGACATTCGTGAGTAATGAGCAGATGTCATGCGATACCACGTGTTTCTTGGAAACATTTAGCGAAACCATTTCGTCCGAAAATTCAAAGGAGTCCTTCAGACTGTGTGCTGTAAACTTGTGCCATGGTAGGGCTGTCATCTTGGTCCAGATCGATAAACGTGTTCTCCCACTCTATCCTTCTGTTCATCCCGACTGTGATTGGTGACCTTTGACCTCCGTAGTGATTTTGCTTAGTCGAGTGTTTTTGATGTTTAAAGATTTGCCATTGTCCCGATCGAATTTTCACATGAATGTTTGTACACGGCTGAAAAGATAACGTGAAACGGTTGAATTCAACCTGTCCTGTGACGATGATTGTCCTTGCTGTTATGAAATTGTAGATTACCAAATATTCTGGTAAAGGTTAATGGTGTCTACAAATCTATTGAGTTCCTAGTAGAAAAGTAAATTCGAAAAATCAGTAATCCCTCTGGGGTTTTTCTTTCGAGTGGATCAAATGAGGCTTAACTCCGGCGGCAAAATTACTGACAGAGAACATACTATAGCTCATATAACCAAACTTTATAGTTTTGTCCCATTACGGCACAAGCAGAACCTATTAGGTTATCTATTTTTCAAAGCTCGTAAGGTATGATCAGTGGAAATTGTATTGAAACTCTTGAAAAATTCAACCAGAGTAGGTCAACAAATTTATTGTCGAAAATATATAAACAGTGTTACCTGATAGCACATTCAAGTGTGTCTCAAAGATGAAACCTATTATCAAAAATTTTGGTTACGTTTGAAGGACTGAACGATTCATTAATTGCAGCCGCAAAATTAATTTTTCTGCTGAATAACTTGTGTGCATGATCTCTACCATGCAGGTGGTTGCTACGCCATCGACACTATTCGCCCTCAACATATTTTAATTCAAGTGAGTAATAAAGGATTTGATTCAATTCCAAAAGTGAATTCGTCTTGTATATAGCAAATGAAGCGTGAACTGAAAAGCTAGGATGCACTGGACAGCTGTTTTGACCTAGTTCGGGTCTTATCAACTATGCGAATCCATCGACCCAACTGGGGGTCGAACCCGGGACCTCACAGGCAGAACGCAAGCATGCTACCTAACATGCTGCCTAACATTTGGGAACACAAAGTAGTCACACAGAGCGAGGTTTAGACTGTAGGGTGGGTGGCCAACTTCCTAGATGCTTTCTTTACCCATAAAACCGTCGATAAAATGGAACCTATTTGCAGGTGCCCTGTCTTGGTGCATCTATGTCCCTCATGCTCGAGTCCTTCGACGGCGCCTCACAACAGATTCCAGCACTTTCGAAAGATAGTGGGCGGTGTACCCATCTACGGTGACTGTGCTTTGCTGTACGAGTGGTATATTATCCACAGGACCAGTCTTGGTGGTTGACACAGCCACTCGCGTCGGAATCTGGTCAGCGCCCTACTAACCGGCGTCCACTGAGCAGATTGTTGCTTCGTTTTTGGGTCGAACTGTGCATCCAGGTTTCATCATAACTGACCATCTCCCAAACTGCATTGGAACGCCCACCATCAAACCTGACAAGCACAGTGCGGTAAAATTTCAGACGAACTACTTTCTGTACCTCATTGAGCTGATGAAGAACCCAGCGTGCGCAAACCAATCTGAGGCCGAGCGTCTCATGTAGGATGGTGCGGATTGATTCCGATGGCTTTCACCAGCTGTCACTGTCACTCGCACATCCTCCTTCAATATCGCCTGCACAGTAGCAATGTTGCCCGCTGTGGTGGCCTCAACAGGTCGACCGAACCTTGTCTTATCATCCAGGGATAGTCTGCCACGCTTGAATTCCGGAAACCACTCAAACAGTGCTGCTTGAGGGGGCGTCATCACCAAAGGTAGCTCGCAAAGGATGAACATTCTGCTGGTGCTGTAAATCGCCTTTTTAGTCGTAGAAAATCTCATCGCCCTCCAATGACATCGACTGAGTTCCATCGTTACAGTTCGAGTATAGTGACCCTTATAACTTGTGAGCTGTGCTTCCGCCTGTGTTTGATATTTGGTTCTGTGAGCTTTAATCACTGAACAATATTCACAATAGTAAATTGCAGTTCATGTGTTCCTTTCCCGATTATGTGCACTTTGTGCGAGTACTGCCCATCCGGAAACGTTTTGCTTAGCCCTCGTATAATGCCACTCGTGATAACCAGCTCCTATGGACGGTACTCTGCAGCGGACTCAGACTCCAGTTTGTTTCAACTTTCCTTCAGTCAGTCCGTGCTTTCTCTGTCAACATCTAATATAGTTTGATCTTCTTCATTTAGTGAGAGGTTAACACTTTTCGTCTTAAAATGGCTTCCAGACGATTCGTAAATATAAGCCAAAACTATCACCTTGTCTCATGTTCTTTTCTCATTTACTTATTCACGGATCTCCTTGCGAACATTTGCGTGCTCAAAAACGATCTGTGCAAGCGCTTAAACCGAGATTAGCTTATTGGTTTTGTATGAAAATGATTACAAACCATGTCAGTGGCTTTGGGCATCGGTCCACAATCGTTTAATTTCCATACGTTCCATCTGATCTATGTGTTTATAAACTCTGATTCTCGGGAACTTTGTCTCGTGTATTATTCACTGATGAGTTATTTGTTTGCGACCCTATGCTGAGGTGCGCTGATAGTCTAAAAGTAGCTCACAAATAGGCGCAATCTAATCTTTTCATTTTGGTTTAAATAGTACAAGACATGTGCCTAAGTCAATGAGTTTACCCTTACACTCAATCCATCTAAACGATTTGTACAAATGTATGGAAGTTCTTGTAGTGATCTTAGTAGTAGTCGTAGTACGCACGGAATTCGGAACACGAACCACGCAATATAAATCACAGGACACGAATCAAGGATCAGCTATTACGGACTGGATTGCGGAATCACTGGGCTTCAAAGGCACGAGATCGCAAGATCCTAAGTGAACGAGATGCGAGGAAAAGGCCACAAGAATGGTAGCTCATAGTTCGTTTATTGGAAGAAATGAAAACGATTAAATAACATGTATAAAAGAAGATCATTGGTTATCTACGCTTCTACCAATCGTATTGCATTATTGCTAGCATAATTCTGCTTCTGTCTGCGCTGTCTCGGATTGGTTGGCAGAACCTTTCTATGGCGTTTAGTCAGAAGCCGTACGCGTGTCACTGACACCACTTTTCAAATTTGATTGATCGCGGGTGTCTAGAAGCTGTAACGCGCCGCTCTAGGGTAGACGTCATCACATAGGCCTGAATCCCCACAGTTCTACGACCTTCTCTAACCTGGTAGCACGAAAGCATTCGAGCGCACTTTGACAACATTCGGAGGTCATCTAACAAAACCATTTTGAGATACTTTCGGGCGACGGCTAGCAGTCAAATGTCAAATGAAGACGTTGGGGGTTCCTCAGTCCATCTGTCCGTCCGTGTACAAATTACTTCACCATTTGCAATAGTACAAACCCAAACGATTGAAAGAAACGGACGCAAGAAGAAAAAATATCGAGCACTGGAGATCTTACTTCACTTTTATGTGAGAAATGGCTGGCAATATGTTGTCTGATTCGACCCTGAGAGCTGATTTGAAGCGGTGGACTTCCATCAGTGAGAATGGTGATGGTGATGGTGGCGCAGTGGTTTAGTCGTTGTCACCGGTGTGTTTTTGGCCCCATGATCCGAGGTTTGAGCCCCACCCCTACCAGCAGCTTTTCTGTAGTCCGGTTCAATATGATGTCTAAACTGGAAGGGCTTTATTTGTTTCGCCACTCAACGTCCCAGGGCTTAGGCAGTCGGTTTCCATCACAGAACAGCAGGTCTTCGTGACTATGGGATTCACCTCAACTACTGTTGATGATACTAAGGTGTTCAATAAAAACTACCATTCAGATAATCACAAAAGTGGTATTTTTATTTCTGCACGAGGAACAGCATTTGCATAGTCACCATTCGCGAAGGAGGCAGAACAAAGTACAGAGAAGTGAGGCGACCGCATTCCGGCATTCGATCGCATAACACAACAGACGGTGTACAATTCTCGATCATGATCGCCAATACTATTCACCATTACGAAAGTACCTTCAAAGTGAAACAACAGTAAAAAAAATATGAAAATCATTGATTTTTCCCGAATCCGCTAGCTTCTGAGTGAAAACTAGATCAGAAGTGGT
This sequence comes from Echinostoma caproni, assembly GCA_900618425.1. Lineage (NCBI taxonomy): Eukaryota > Metazoa > Platyhelminthes > Trematoda > Plagiorchiida > Echinostomatidae > Echinostoma > Echinostoma caproni. The sequence goes on from UZAN01041978.1 coordinate 5,540, forward strand.
ATGTCACACTTCCGAGACTGAAACCAGAAAACCGTGGGGTATTCTATCTAGTGCAATATGCGAAGTAATCAGACCAATGAAAAACATTCGCGGTTCATCAATCTCGCATGTTTCAAACAGAAAAACACAGTGGCGAACAAGCTCGTTTTCCGAGAGTCGTATTCATGCCAATACATCTCAAATGCACGTGATAAAGAGAAGTGTCACGTAAGTGGAGATGAACATCCTAATTGACACAACTAGGGGCGGTAACAGGACAATAACTCGTGTGGAGTAATTTATTGGAATTGCGATCACTGTTATAGTAACTGTTGTCGTTATTCATTTATCACGATTATTTTTATCAGCGTTGCTCTCTTTATTTAACCTAATTTTTTGTAGTTATTATAAAAAGTTGCTGCTATAATATGAACAAAATGGTGGACAAATATTTGTATAAATTACGCGCCTACAGTGCCACTTGTTTTATCTTTCAGCTACCGGTCGGTGATATTTCGGATACAGCTAAGTGACATTTCTTACTGGACTAGGAATGCGTGCCCTCCCTTAGTACGTAAACACACCCATCCACACACACATATATACATATATATCTGGGTATACGCATAGATACACAAGTCACCATCCCGGGTCTATCCTTGGCTACCGTCAGAGTAAACTGACTTGTTATAAATTATGCATAAACAGCCCGGCGCCGCTCATTGGCTTGTTTCCTGGAGGCCCAATTCTGCTTCTACTACTTATTTACCCTCGTATGCACTCTGTTGTCTGTTGGGTCTCGGTCAAACAGGGTTGCATCAACTTTCCGCTCGTGATTCGTATCGGACCCCACCGGGGACACGAGTTCTCGGATGACTGCAAAAAGTTAACCGTGTGCGTGTGTACGCGCGCGTTGTTCCGCCCAGAAATCGTGTCCAAGGTCTCCTTTGCACATCTGACAACGGAACAAGTGGGAGATCGAATAGACGTACAGAGATAATACCGCAAGCACTCGGGCAAAGATTGAGAAGTCATAATTACACTCCGGTTAGCTTGCTCGTCACCGGCTGTTCGCGTGATGGATACACCTGTCCCAGGTGCTGTACGCCTCGTTACGACAAATAAAATATTACCCCGATTGATAACTGGACAATCTGTGGTGTGACAACAACGCTGGGAAACGGAACGGTCAAGACTTTGCGCAACTGACCTCATTGATCTGTGAACTGGCGAACGTTTGTTCATTGATCGACCGGGACGAGATGCAAGCATGTGGAGTGTGTGTATCTGTGTGTGAGAGAGAATCAGCGATCACGATCAAATACCCGTTTCATTAAATGACTCCCAATGCCGCGGATTTGGAAGATGATCGGAACAGAATAGTCATGGGATGGGAAATGAATCGATTTACGATTATTTGTTTATGATCGATCGTCTTGAAAACTATTCACCACCAGTCCTTGAGGAGGACGCAACACTTCGTTCGTTAATTTGATTAGTTTTTGTTATTAACATCAAAACTGAAAGAGGTTCAGAGTGTATCAAATAAAGGCGATGCGTTGAGCGATGTGTGTTCTACTGAGACCTACCGCGACCAATAACAAGACGCTAAACCCATAGGGGATGCTAAGCCAACATTGCGATTATCGCTGGTAACGTTTACCCCCGGGACAATGTTCCAATCGACTGATTCCGGCAATATTCGGTAGTCTATCAGACTAAAACGTCACCCTGGGAAAGTTTACATGTGATAATCAAAACGTTGGTTTATTGTCGCTTCCGCTACCAACGTCATGTCATTGACGAATACAAGTCTCTACAAATGGTATCTTTTCTGTTTAGTTCTTGGTTCTATATCGCTGACGGAAGTTTGTTCGTCCTGAGCACATGTGTCATAGCGACGTAATCTATTCTGGGTTGCATCACTTCATATTCAAGTCACATGGACGTGTGCACATGATCTCCGACAGTGTGTCCAGATTTTGTCTTCTTTTAAATGGGTAGAAACGCGTCATTCCCCAAATATTGAACATACCGCAACGAATAATGATCAACTGTTTATCAGAAAAGTGCCAAGCCATTCGAACAAGCGTAGCGCCGCATCACAGAGATGCACTTCAAAAATATTGATCACCTCTTTATACATCTAACGTAACCTTTACTTCAGTTACCCTTTCTCTTCACCGCTGTCCTTAACCCACAAAAGATCCAGTTACCACTCAGGAATAAGCAATTAGAGGGATGTATAAAGTCATNGAAAGTGGGTTTTCTCCAAATCCTTCCAATAAAACCCTTGTATCCGTCAGAACAGGTTTGTCTCACATACGCACTGTGTAATCCGACATACCGCTGACACCAGACATTTTACCTTTGTCTCCTTCTCTCTCGTTCTCGCTATTCCCGTCCCCGAAAATCAGCGGAGCTGACTTAACAATCGAAAGCCGGTACAACTGTAACGCATGTGACCGTAACGTATCCGTGTAACGAGACGTCCAGAGGCCTCCTATACCCAAAACGTTTTCAAATTCAAAGTTATATTATGAAAAAAATTACACAGACTTTGCTCATCGAATCCTATAGTGTTTACACTTTGGATTCGGAACACGATTTACAAGATCACAGTTAGTCCATGTTAGTAAAATAGTAATGTAATGTTTATGACGAGCACAGGAGAATATATTATATAGTTGGGTGTTGAAAAATAATGTTTGCTAGTGCATCATCAAGCTGTAGCTTGAAATATACTAATGTTGGAGCACAGACCACCTGAGGTGCTAGAGTTCCATGTGCTGCACACTGTGAATGCAAACGAATGGCGTCTGCAGTCAAGAGCGCCCTTTTGGAGTGCCGACTTAAGTGGATGCCTTCCGAGATGAACATTTGTTGATAGAAACAAAAGACATCTACATGGATGGTTGGGCTGTTGGAAAATCCGATACAATAAGAGCAGATCACTTCTGGTTTGACGGTATCTAGACCACTATAGCCCGAATAGCTGTAATCTTTCGCCATAGGTCTTGGAATGTAGACCTTCGACCATCTTGGTAGCCAATCTCTGCGGATGTTTGAGCGCCTTCCGATCTCGCTGCAGCCATGAGTTCCAGGCCTCAATCGATTGCTCGGTGTATATATATGACTAACAAACGTGGAAATAAAGCCGGCTCAAACGATCCAAACCACGTTTNAAGCAGTCCAACCTGTTTTGCCGCCATAGATGAATGATTCCCGGGGACAGTTTGTGGAGCAACTCAAGTCTGTGCGAATGACTACTCCCAGATCCTTTTCAGATGGAGCACGAGGCAGAAGTACGTGTCCGAAAGTGTAGGAAAAAAGACCATTGTGACGCAGTGATAAGATTTTGCATTTAGTAACGGTAAATTCCATGTCATTGGAGACAGACTATCTGTGGGCTTCGTCAAGGGCGTTCTGAAGATCAAACAAATCTTCTGATTTTGTTATTGCCCTTCATATTTTGGCATCGTCTGCAAACAGCACAGCTTGTGGTCCGAGAACGTCTGGAAGATCATTTATAAAGACAAGGAAAAGACGTGGGCCTAGCATAGATCCCTGTGGAACCCCACGGTTGACATCTATTGGATCAGAAAGTAAATCGGAAACACGAACTGATATGGTACGTAGTCGATGAAACTCCTCGATCCATCTAAGTAGGACTCCACGGATTCCATCGTGATACGGCTTTCGTATCAGTACTTGATGATTTACCCTATCTAATTCCTTAGGGAAATCCAGGTAAGTAACATCTACCGCTTTGTCCTGATCTACAGCGTGAGTTCGATCGTCCCGAGCCAGGATGAAGTTAATTGTTCATGAACGGTTTTTTCCGAAACCGCTACGGGCTGGGGATAGTAAGCCATTCTTCTCCAGATGATCTATAACAGAATCTGCAACAATGAATTTCATGACTTTGGACAACACTGGAAGGAAAGTGACGGGTCGGAATGAAGTGCAGGATGTTCGTTGTTCGGGGTCAATCAGCGACCAGTTTGCTGCTTCATACTACGGTTATTGCAGTCGTACTTCTTCGCATACCTGCATCGTCCATTACCTCGTATAGTAGTACTATATTGTTTGTATATGTTGAATGTGGTTTTCTTGGGATTGACGATAATTTTTTTCATATTCACTAACCGAATCACGAATTAAAATAATAGCTAGGAGAATTCAACAAGCTACGAACTCATGTGTTTGTGACGAGAACGTCATAAACACTGACCGATGTAACCGAGTTGCACACCCTAAAAGTGATTCGTCTGACTATTGTCTACCTGTCCTATGTAGCTTCGTAAAGCATTACGTAAAACGAATTTAAGGCACACGTACCCCAGTCACGTGAACTCAGTCACGTGATCAATATGCTGTCACGTCAGGTGTCATTCACGTTCGACATATTCGTCCCATGAGAGCCCGCGATTGATCGGAAACTTTACATCTAAACCATTATCTAGGGTTGCCACCAGACACTAAACTAATCCCATCAATAGAATGTGGATAAATATCTTAAATGTCTTATTCCACTGTACAGTGTAGAAAACATGTCAGCTCGATGAGCTTTTTTGTTTTCATTTTGAATCAGTGCCTAAATAAATGCTAAAATGACCGGGCGGTATCGTTATTCCGTCCGTTGTTTCATAATTTATGTCCCAATCGGACAGAGTCAACTAATTTTAAACTATTTTTCTTTGCAGCTTTCAATTTGACCGCATTCCCACTTTGTCGAAATTGGACGCATATTGCTTTTATGCAGTCAAATGAACAGTTAAGATTAATGTATAGATATATATATAAACATGTTTTAATAATACTATTAATACTGCTCGTAACAGGTAGATTACAAGTACACTACTCACTTGAACACGGAGTAGCTGATTAGCTTGTTCAACTTTGCCCCACGTGATGTAGCTAAATCCTTTTTCTGTCAGCTTAGTTAGTGTATTTTAGCTCACTCATTTTATTCCTACACAAATAATACAAGAAATATTATCTTTATTTGTTCGAAACATATTCCACGGAAGCTCACGACTAGCATTGCTATTGTCGCCGCTGGTCAAGTATACGTATCCGTTAAGGCCCTGTCAAAGTTTTTACTTTCTTCAAACAACAATAAATTATAGGAATGAATCATAAATGAATTGGTTTAGGACGATCCGTCTGAACTAAAAAGAACAGTCGGCATCCAACTGATAATTCACTGATTTGAACGAGGAAAAGCAGTTACGCAGTGAAAATTGCATTTTCACTGGAGGCACCCTTAATACGAATTCTACTACCAGCATAAAGGTGTTTGTTTTCAAAACAATAGTGAATAATGCCCGAAATTGAGGTTTGCTCCCATAGTGAATGAAGTTTTTTCCATTCCTTTCCATCATCCCTTCACACTGACTTCACCATCACCACCGACACTGCCTGCCCTTATTCTGTTTCCCTCAGGCAATCAGACAATAGGTTCAATCAATCATTCCCGTTTTTTGTTCCCTTGTGTTTCGGCTAAGAGACAACCCCCTTGTATGAAGTGTGGATCCGGTATGACGGTATGCGGTGAAGATGACAGTATTCACTAATACCCCATGGCTCATTTATAAGCGTTCAGTTTTCTACCAAAAGGAAACGATTTATCTCTTCAGACAAATCCATCCAGAATCGGTACAAACGGAATACAGATGATAGATAATTATTACGGATTTCTTGACAATTGAGTTTCAGACCTCAATGGTTGTTTCGTCAAACTACAGAAACGTGAGACTGAGTACATAGGAGGGAAGATGTGTGAAAGGGAACAAAGGATTGACGAACCAGAACAGGCTTACTGATAAAAAGTATTGAATTGCGTCATCGCTATTCTGGCTCGAAATGAGCAGGGCATGATCAAATTAAAACCCAATCGACTTAATTTTCATTGAGTAAAAGAATAAACAACGAGTTGCCGCTCGATTTGAACCCAGAAAGCGCACACTTTTGTACAGCAAACGAAACAATGAGGACACAGCACCGACTAAATTTTTCTTCCGTTTAAGCAAACAGTCGAAGTTATTCAATCCTACCGTATACGAATACCACTGAAAACAATAGCTAATATTGTCTAGCACGTGGTGGCGGTGATGGCCCAGTGGTTCCTTCAACAAATTATCACCACGCGGATATCGTGCTTTCGAGTCCCACCACCACTGCCTGACTTTCCCCATTGTTTGTTACATGGTAACCCTATGATTGTCCGCTTCCCCATTTTACGAAAATGGTCTCATCGAATGTTCAATAAAAGGAAGTAAAAATGAAAAAATGAAAATGAAAAGAAATGTGCCAGATCATCAGCAGAATTGAAATTTTAGTTTTGGCAAGTTCAATAATTAGTTTTCCCAATTTTCCTAACTTTGTTCGTATCACCACCTTCGGTTGGATTCAAAAGTATACATGGATAAGGTGATATGTTGACCTCCTACTACCTCTTGCAAAGCACACAGTGTACAAATTCGATGAGCGTGGATGTAAAATTTCATATAAAACTGATTTTCCACAGCCAAAATCCATAAAAGAAATATATTAACCCGATCAATCAACTATCTTTCTACATGCTGTGTAAGATGTAAAACAAATGTATAAATCAACTTCTGGTCGGTCATCCCGTATGCTATCTTCTCACGCACAAACCTCCGTTTTTCCAATCAGCCGTACACTCCGTAAGCACTACAAGCCTGAATCTCAGTATACATAGCTTGTATATTCAATGGCCCATCCGGGGTTTGAATTCTGGGTCCATTTCTTAGAAGAGCCAGATGAGTTGTTCTTACGTTACTCAGCCTACTCCGCAGGTCACCGAGTTACTGATTTAGTTTCGTTCAGATGTCGTTATGAATAACGGTCAGTCAGTCCCTTCGGTCCGCCAGCTAGTACTGTCCGATTAACCTGTTGACTGGGCGAATTGAGTCTTCTGTGCAAATGATGGTCACCCTATATCAACATCACCTTTTGCATCATATGAGAAGCGCGTGATGATGGTCGTGTTGTGATCCTCACCCTCAAACTGCCGTTCACGAATGCATTGGTGAGAGTGGCCTTGTTAGCCCTTCAACATGCAATACCCCAAACGCACCCAACTCCCGATATAACATTCAGTGAACCGATGTTAAGCAGTTTTCTCAATAGAAAACAAAAACTTACCCTCATGCATTTGGAATCTTCTTTATGAACTTTTCTCACTCGGTCTGAATTGAACAATGCGATGCAAAGGGTAACCAATGGGGCCGTCATCCGCAGGAATACAGCACAATTATTACAACCCATGGTTAAAGAAGCCACAGTTTGGAGTTAATCTTTTCAAATGATTTCACTTGTGTCGAACGAGAGGAACGGTTTCAGAAAACCGCGGTTATTAACCATTGTAGTGAATTCGAGCCAAAACCTATCATAACTATCATAACATGAGTAATGTGTTCATGGTACATTTGTGGTTTGCTTAAAGGCAAAAACCGGATTCATTTAATACACTGAGTCACAGAAGAGAAGGAGAGGGAAACAGTCCGACATAATATCAGATTAGAGTTCAGGTACCAGAACGTTCTTTTGATGGGAAACCACCTGGTACTAATAAAAGAACCCTGCAAACTAGGCTTGAGTCGGTCAACTGTCAAACTGTTCCCTTTCCATCCCCCCCCCCCCCCGACACACACTTATTTTTATGACTAAGTCACCGT
>UZAN01041979.1:0-19188 GCA_900618425.1 Echinostoma caproni
GAAATAAGCGAGCCTATCAGAAACCGTACACCCGGGACACGTGTCCGTGGCACACTCAATGCAACCAAAGCCATGTAGCCACCAGTCATTCACTTAATTTAACCGACCTACTGGTCAGATTTACCGTGTGTTAGCGACGTAAATCACTCTTGTCTCCACCTTTGAGTAGTGCCACAATGATAGCATTCTTTCACTGTCGCGGCATACGTTATCATGTAAAAGACATACTGAACGGGTGGGACTAGGTCAGTGCAAGTTCATTTGCCAACTTTTTCAAGAGAAAAGATGTCGGCATTGTGACACCGCCCCTTGAAGTTTTCGCAACTACCGAAAAGTTAACAAGAGTGAAGATGAACGGAGTTGTACTGATGGGCACCTAAGGTAGGCATAAAGTCTATTCGGTGTATGTACCGAGTTCTCTGCAAGGCGTTGCTCAAAAACAGTCCAACTGCTTTTATACAGCGCGGTTTACTGGTCTGGTATTGAATGATTCGGCACTCCTGATATGCCGTATTTTCCCCTCCGCACTTTAGCCATGTCTTATTTCATTGCTGTAGGAGCTCACGGCATTCACAATCGAACGACCATTGCCTCATAGCATGCGTTTGATAGCGGTTGGGTCACGAGAACTCCCAGGAAGAAATCACTCCTAATCTTCATTGCATCTGGTTCTGGGTTCTAGGGGTCCCATACATGAGCGCAGTTGCTTGAGTCATCTCCGGAAAGAACGAACGCTACACGTTTCTTCTAAAAATGGTGTTCTGCGATGTGATGTGTCACGCTTTCAGTGTATTCGTAGCACAGAGTGAGCACTGGATGGAATTGGTGGAGGAAGATCTATCCTGTTCACGTCAGAATGCCGTAAATGAAATCAGCATGTCAAAGATGCAAGACTCCCGAGCGAAAACGCTTTAAAACCCCGCCTAATGGTGAGTAAACCCCTGGAGCAATCAAAATGTCTGTGACGGACTGCGTCTGCTGTCTCAGTAAGGGCAAATAAGTCGGGATGCCACCCTATCTTCCTGCTCCACAGGTTTTCCTTTGCGTTGTGGGGAGATAGAATAGCATTGATACCAAGCTGCTCATGACTCAATCTCATTTCCTTAACACTATCTAAACAAACCCCTGTGATTTGCCTTCATTCTTGAGTAAAACATAATCCCGTTTGCATAGGTCGATCTCGACTCTTGCCGACTTTCTCGGAGTTCAACTAATGCATCCAGTTTGATATCTCAAAGAAACCACAAGGAAGCCCTTTCAGCTAGTGAGTTCGCCGCAAGACAGCCCGGGTGTCATCCTCGGTTTGCAGAACCACTTTTACTGGGGATTTGTCCTCGCGAGTTTTACTCAGTCAGATGGCCGCTCTCATTCTTATCACTGCAGCAAGTTCCGTGTAATTACCCGCAAAACAATTCCATCATGTGGAACCGTAGAAACAGGTTGACCACAATGAAACGCTGAGACCAGAAAGAAAGCTTCCTATGCTGCCTATATTCCTGAAATACCGCGGGATGCTTCCCCTGTCTTGGAGATAGAGGTATATATTCAGCACATTCAGTGACTGACTGACTGCTTCCGTTTTTAGTTGCGATTCCGAAGTTGCTGGTGTGGCTTTCTCTTTACCTGCATCCGGCGCGGCACGGCGCGGTTTCCACAGACAATTTGGTGGATCAAAGTGTGGGGCGAAGGGCTGGTAGTAGGAACATTTACCTTCGAAGAAACCACAGGAACCAGTGTTTGGATGTGAGTGGTAATAGGTGCCAATCCTAAGGAATGAAAGGGTACATTTCGGAAAAGTGCTTACCGATTTGATTGGGAATGCAAAGCCTATCAAATCACCAAATATAGAGTAGAGACAACATCCTTCGTGGGAATAATGTTCCCAAGTCTCCAGTCAATACATCTGGCATGAACAAAAAGCCATTAAATTTCGAAAATTTTCAAAAACACTTAGTATAATGTGACTCATTCTTCCTTTGTGACCACTTCAGTGGAGAAACAATCGATTTGATCCGATGAAAAAGAATAGAAATTTTGTCACTAAATTATGCTTTATCATTTGTAGACACATTTTGTTGACTGATGTTTCAATACATTTGTTATGATCCTCAAACATTTTGGCGGCAAGCGAGTAACTGTGTATCTATGAGACAACCAATTCCAAATAATAATCGATAAGTTTAAAATAATCATTTTTTGTTTAACGCTATTCACAATAGTTCTCATGAAACACTGTATTGTTTTTTTTCAATCAATCCCGTGGGTCTGATCTGAAATTTCTACTTGGGAAAAACAAAAAGGGTTGCAATATTGATTTCTGTGATGTTCAATTCTTTATAGATCACGTATTTGAAATCTAATGTGGCAGTCCATTGATTCAGACGAACACACGTTTTCACTCTCATTTCGTTGATTATAGTCCATTTGGTTAGTCAATAATATGAGTTGCGCATTTCATTATTTGTTTGCCGATCAAAGTTTCGATTCAGTCAGTTCTTTAACTCCATTCGCAGTCCAAGTCTCAACAACAGCCGGACTGGTATATTCCTCATCCTCACGCTAACGAACTCGCTCTGCCATCCTCGGTTTCCACCTCGCACCGCCCCTGTCTTCTAGCCTCTATCACAACGGTTTACGTTAAGCCACTTGGTTGCCTACAAGTCTGATTAGCATAATTCGACTTAAACATAATTCGATTGATCGATTCCGTCGCTACGGTCACGGTCAGTGTTAGTTTCTTCCCATTGCCCCACTGCCTGTTTCCTTCCTGGTTCGACCAGTTACCAAGTTTCATCCGCTAACAGTTGTCTATCGTCATTCACTTTCATATAGTGCTGTCTCAAACCCCGGATACCTGCGATAGTTTAACGATCGCGTTTGCTTATTTCGTGGGAAACATTTACCACGGCACGTATCGCTAAACGTGCTTGATTGGTTCATTTGGTAAATGAATTAGAGTAGAGACGCGGACCGTGTCTCGATCACATTATTAAGCATTTTAGTGCGTGTGTGCGTGTGTGCACTAGCTCGTCCCCATGTCTTCGTGCAACGTTAGAATGAGAGAGAGAGAGAGAGAAAGACAGAAGCGATAGTCACGACTGGCTATCTCCTGACCACTTACTCAAACTGCGCTGGTAAACGGAGATCCATCCGCCAGTCAGTTTGATCAATGAAGTGCTTCACGGTTGTATTAGAGGTTTTACGCTGTGCATGTGCGTGCGCATGTGTATCAGAATGACACCTACAGTTAGAAAACGACTGGAAAAATGAACATATCTATTAGGTCACGGTTGTATTCGGGCTCAAACACACTCGCCCCGCCCCCATCCTTCCCCGTCCCCTTCAGTCTTGTACCTTCGGGCCACCCTAAGGGATTAGATGACCCGAGAGATTAGATCCAGTATTACCATACAAAGCCAATGTTCCTCAGTGGGAAAATCATTTATGTGATTGGTTTAATGAGGATACTGTGTGCTGTGTGATAAGCAGTAGAAGGTTGACTGGATAACAGTTTCCGGAAGAACACAATCGGTTATAGAAAGCTCGAGGCATGTATTTTCGGGGCCACTCAGTTATTTCATTCTTACACTTGTACTCTCGTGGTGAACTTTACCACAATGCCCTTATTTTCTTCTCAGGCGGTTATTAGGAGACTGGTGATGATATTTTTTGTATTTCTCCTGCTTCCCGGGTACTTTGCCAAATTATTTTCATACCACTGAAGATAAACAGTCAGTGTCTGACCGTGGTGTTGAGTTTTCCGCCAGAAAGAGACATCTGATCACCAGAAAGTTACTACTAGCAAATCATCGTAATCGCAATACAAGTTTGGATTGTCCTTGAGGTGGTACCAAAGAGGATGTTATATTCCAATCACTACACCAGTCAAGTTTATTAGGTGAGTGATTAGAAATTGATGCAGACTAAATATTGTATCCAAGGTGGTGGCCACATTATTCCATTTTGTATACCATCGTTTCCAATTCAGGTGTGACTGTCTTTTGGTGGACGACCGAATTATTGCCATCAATAACAACTACACAAGCAAACTAAGACACGAAGACAATGTTCGCTTAGCCAAAGCAGCCGGTCCGTGGATTCGAATGGAATTAGAGTACGAATTGCCGGAACTACGTGAGTGCCTTTTCACTATCACTCACAGTCATTTATTTATTGATGCTTGTTTTTCAAGCATTTGTTTTTTTTTCATTCATTTTATGCGTGACTTCAAATTTACGAACACATTTTCCGGTGAGAATTTTGAATGAAAACAAGAGTTGAGATTCGCTTCCCGTCACTAGAGAAGAAATACATGCACAACGACGTTCAGGAAATTACAAACAGATCACAAACTATTTCGTAATAGCGCGAAAATACTACGCATTTTCACACGTGATAGGCCTATGTGGGCCCCGTACTACTACTGGATTGGTTATATTGATCAACTGCGTGAGATCGATAGCATGGGAACTGCCCACATTCAGCCGTTCTTGTGATTCACAGGTTCATTTATTCATCAACAAATATTGGTAATTGGTTCAAAGATCAACTTCTCCGGTTTAAATCAAGGCGTAGTGTCAAAATCTGGGGTTGAGAAACGCGATGCATTCCGTAACACGATGGTTTTGTAATAATCGGTAGCAATATACACTTACGAGATTAGCTTCAATCTTTTACACGTGCTGCCAACAGTCAGGCGTTTGAACCGATCAGGAGAAACATACGCGGAACGGTATTGGGGATCAATTTTCAAATAGGTGAAATGATTCATCTACGGTGTATTGTCTTCAAATCGTAAATACAATTGCATTGAATTAGCGTAATAATTAGGTCGATGTTATGACAAATTTCATGATGTACAGGACAATTGAAGCATGAACTAACATCTATAAAACCCGGTACGACTGTTTCGACCGTAGCGGGTGTCAACAGTAGTGCGAATTCATCGATCCGACTAAAGGTCAAACCTTGATATTCACAGGTGGAATGCAAGCGTACTAACCACTTGACCAGTTAACAGATAATCAGTTAGTTTTCTTATTTCTGTCCCTACACACTAAAGGACAGCCCAGCTTTTTAAAGATTTTGTGGGCGTCACAGCTCGCTGATCTCGGTACCCATCTTATTCTGCATCAACTTCACTTTCCTGATATGATACGGGAGGTTTGGTCAATTAAAGAACGGACTGGTTCCTGTGTTTCAAATTGTAAGACCATTCCAACAATCAAGATCAGAGGAATTTGAATGGGCTTTTTCTTCCAGGGAAAGAATTTATTTATTATGATCAATGAGTGTAAGTCCTGGAAAAAAATCATTAGTTTCTATCTCGGAGGCTTCATTTAGCTGAGTTGATACTAATGTTTGTCATCACGAAGTCTGTTTTTGTTCATACCAATCGGTAGCACGCATGAAAACCCCACCCACTAAATTGGATATGGCTTCATTCCTAGTTGTCACGGGTGTCTTATCGCAATTTTGCGGTTTATCGAAACCCCTTTAAAAAATCATTAGCTGTCACTGCTAGGTGAAAACTTATGAATAGGACAAAAAGTTACTCAGTGCTGGGGGTTAGATATATACACTAAAGTTTTGTTCACATATTTGAGACAAAGGGCAGCGCACAATGAGCAGATTTCTGATCCACACAATTTTCCATTCCTAAGTTATCAATTCATTTGATCAGTTAATCAATCAGCCAGTCAGTCAGTCAATTAGTCAATCAATCAGCCAAGCAATCAATTAGTTAGTTGATTAGTCTAATCCTCCATGCATTCCAATAAAATGATTGTTTGGATTGTTATATCGGAAGACCAACCCCGATGCTCTGTAGATGTTTCATACATAGAAGTTGGGTAAAAACGTCTCTTGGAATTAAACTATTTTACGACGAGCAAGCTTTCTCAGTATAATCATCATCTGAAGCAGCATTCTGAAGGTTAACAAGAGGAATATTGTCAATAAGCACTATGAACATCCTCATTGTATTGAATGCATTTGCATGCGTTAGTTGTGTATTCTTTGACAACAGTACGGAGAAAATACATGTTTCTGAAATCGTCCAATAAGAATGATATCATTTATTACTTTTAATCATGACTGTGTTAAGGATTCATACGATCATGTGCATAGGGCAAGTATTCTGTAATCGCTAAACACATTCCAGTTGAAGCTTACTGTAACTGAATGAGTATTGATCACACTGAAAATCAAATTATACAGATGTTTCAGTTTGAAAAACTCATCCTCATCTGCATGGTAAGGCGTTACGTGATCTGCGTTGTAGTCTAGTCAAGTCACCACCGTTAACACCAAATGAGCACTGTGTCAGTTAGATCAATATTTTACCAATTACCTATCAGTTGATTTTATCTGATTGAGAATGACTAAACATTTCACTATGCGATAAAAGAAACATAATCACCAAATATTTTTGGACTTTTTCCCCTTCTGTTCTTGGCAAAATGGTCAACAGGTTTTGCGGCATTGCGTGCGCTTAGGTTTGAAAAGCATACAGGAGGGAAAAGCTACTTGCTATGCGGAATTGTCAAAAACAAACAGAGGAAGTTGACCAAAATCAGATGGTTGCCTTCAATTGAAAATTGATTAAGATCGGCTATAAAACTGTCAATATTTACATCAGGCTGCAATGCGAACAGATAGATGGACAGTAAAAACTGGTCCTCGTTCGAGAGAAACGCAAATATTTATGTGATCTATCACTGGCTGCGTCCCACAGATCATCAGCTCCAATTCTGTAGATTGTGAGCGAAGGAATCATTGTCTAAATTACTCCTTAAAATAGTTTTTGCCTGAGGGATTACGTACAGCTTTCGAATCTGATAAATACGTGGTTGTACATGTTCGAAGAATGAGTCAGTACGACGGATATCAAGTTAAGTGTATTACTCCCGTACGTAGATTCCACTTTTTTGCTGTTTGACTAGCATGGTTAATAGGAGAGTGTGTATTTGGGAGTTTTTGTAGAGAATTTTCAAATCATACTAATCATCCAATCGATTGAGGTAATGTTTTCTTTTTCCTGGGCGACTGTGTTCATGATGCTCATGGTGGTGATGGTGGTAGTGGCGGTGGTACGGTTCGAACACGTGACCTCTGGAGATAGTTGTTGTTGGTCAACTCCCATTTATTGATCGACGCACCAGAATTCGTAAGAATAGGTAACGAAACTTTCTTTTCTTTCTTTCCCTAACCAAACTTGTATGTTGCTGAATACCACCCCTTAGTGAAAAGCAGGCCGCTGGAACTGTTGTTCTCAACTCCACTGAGGTTAATGCCACAAAAGTGTATGATACAAAGCAACCCAACCGACTCGAATTTTATAAATAAATTTGCACTAAATGAATCAGATTTGTTCAAACCTAGCCTAATATTCACAAGTGAAATACATTTTTTAACTTCCTCTTTGTGATTCCTCAAATAGTTTCTCGTATTTTCATAGAATTCTGCGTAAACAATAAAATTCGTTATTCTCAGTGGGACATTCATTTACTGATATCATTTACATTCAACTTTCAAATGTGTAAAACCTTTGTTTTCCAACATCATTTCGTCTTCTTGAATGCATTGCTTTTTCTTTTCTCCAATCGATCGTTTGCTGATTTAGTTTCTCATTTCAAATATGTTTTCTCATCTAGCCCCAGCCGGATGTACTGTGAAACACATGCTAGTGGAATTGGAGACTCGTGGCGAAGGAACAGGTTTGGTCCTACGGGGCGGTTGGAATCGCCTCCCATCGCACATTCGACCACTGACTGTGATGCATATACGGGAAAATAGCATATCAGCCTGGTAAGTTAGCCGTTACATTCATCCGAAACTGATCAAAAAAGCTACTTTGATGACTTAGGTGATTTACATCGTATGGAAGAAATCGTTCTCTTATCGTCGCTCAAAAATCGCTGGATTTAATCGCAATTAGGAGCTGATTTCCGTTGCACCTTAGTAACTGAATCACCATAGACGCTTTTGATGTTTCCTTGGTATTTTTCTGAATGGTTAGTGTTTTTTAGCTAAGCGCCTATTTACAGAAAACAAACCCGTGCGATGGTTCCATTGTCAAACTGATAGAATTGCGCTTATGCAGTTCGCCACTTGCACAGGAAAATAATTGTCTCAGTCTGCCGGATTGGATGCAAAATAAGTTTGTCATTCAATTAAACAAGGAAGATAGCCGAATCGAGTGGCAACCGATTTTCGAAACCTTGTCCAGAGAAGAACTGATTTCAAGCTCTTGAAATTCCATTTCAGAATTCAGTTCCTACAGTCAAAACTGTCTTCACAAATTGGAAGCCTGATGGCAGTGACAAAACAGAAGAACCAACGGTGTTGATACTGACATCCCAACCATGTTTTTATTAACTGGCTGACTAACTTTCGATGAAACAGAGATTTACATTCATCTCTTCCTTTGTTTGAATGAATGTGATTGTAATAGCTTGCGAATGGAATCACACAAAAGATGTTCGCCCAACTTACATGTCCAAGCATCGACTGTCGGTTGGTTCCGCGTTCTCAGAAATCAAACCATGCGATAAGCATTACTCAACAAAATAAAAACCCTCCAACAAATGTCAACTGATGCAACACAATACATAGCTGACACTTTCAGCAGTAAAGGGGACCTGTAAAATCTGATAAATCTTTATGACCAAATTTAGCGTTAGCGAATTACGAGCTAGTGCTTTTCCAACATCAAAAATGAAATGACCAGGTGCACCACACTCTAGTTATTTGATATAAAGCTCAAGGCTTAGAAATTCAGTGAGTTCACCTTCAATAGAATGAGATATTTTTCATTGTAAACCACTGGTTCCTAAACCAGAGAAGAATATACGGAGATAATTTGTCTATTGAGTTGCCTATCAATCAATTATTTAGCACGAGCTTTGAAGATATTCTTCAATTGTTCGCGTTATCAAAATTCATGCATGAGCTTATTGCTCACTTGTATTGCTTTGATGTAATTTTTATTCACAATCATCGGTCGGTACAGTTAACTATCTTTCCAGACTCGAACTTTTATCCCCTTGGATCTCCCTCGTGTTGCAGACTCATAGAACACTTCGGGATTCGAACTCTGGAAGTGTTGCATGAACACCGCGTGCCTTACAACTGTTCGAATCAACTCACTTCGGGGCTGACTGGAATTACCGGCTTGTCCACTTGTCTTTCTGTTGTGGTTAGCTCGACAGAAACAGAGGAAAACACCGCTTAGTGCAAGAGCATAAGGGCCTAAAGCATTAGTTGATCAGTCACAATACACGCTAAAATCTACTCAACTTAGATGCTGAAGAGCTTCAATTAAGCTTTTATTCGTAGAGATTGAGCAGCCCCATTCGAACACTGAGGAATTCGATACAGTGGAGGTCTTTGATCCTTGGAGTTCTGTGATTCCGTATAATACAATCCAAATGTGCATTATTCATTACCGGAAAATAATAATTCTGATTGGTGATTGACGACGGAGCACGTATGAAACGTGTACTCGAATCCTATCCTTGTACTGGACCGTAGTTATGAGGTAATGACCATAATACTCAAACTGGTACTGTTACACTGCTATAGAAGACTGTTGTGAAACCCTTGGATGAGGTGTCTTTTCTCGAAGGGGAACGTTTTGTTCCAACACTTATGCCTATAAATGCATTTCCATAATGATATGAAAGAAATTATGATGTTAGAACTTTTTGGATAGATATTCTTAGCTGTCTGTTCAGAGTGTTCCCTGGATGGATTTGGTGCGTTACGAAGCCTAGGCATTGTTTTCTTCTGCTGTCAAGCAAGAATTAAAAGCACATACAGGTAACTGTGCAAATGCGTGCAGCAGTGAATACCAGATGAAAATCGTTACCAGATCGTCTGGGANCATATCAAACCAACTTCTCCACTTCACTGTATCCTGCATCAGCCCCATGATCGTTTGGATTATCAAACCCTGCGTATTAATCTGTTCAATTCAAGAAATCGAAAAGATACTGTATAATTTTACATCTATTCAGTTATCAGTGACACAAAATAAACACCTATTGCTCACTGACAAATCGTGAAAAACCAAGGCAATGAACCAGCAACTAATGCACGGTTGACGAAAGCGTCATCTCGGTGTCACGGCCGAAGTGTTGTTAAAATTTTCTCGCACTGCATTTTCCTGTTATTGTCAATAAAAGTCTCATAGGAAGCAATTATGCAGCTTCTATTCACAATGTGTTTGAATTTCGGTTCATCTGAATGTAGCTTAACAGAATTTACAAAAAGTGATCGAAATAGATAACCGTTCCCAATCACTTTGATGGGCACTACTTATTTGTGAAAGAAATCGACCCACTCAATTTAAGGATTCGTGGGGGGTTAGCAATCTGAAAGATAGCTAATGAAAGGCACAGATATATCCGATGGTTACCGAGGCTCTCAAGTTGCCGCCGCTAGTTCGTGTTTGATACGCATACGTTATTCCCTTCAGTCCTGACTACCACTGGAAACATAACTGGTCTTTTTTCATTTGGCTTTTCAAACTGGTTAGGTGAAAAGGACTTGGTCTACAAGATGTTCCCGATTAACCTTTAGTAAATGCCACGGACCAGAATGATGGGATCGAATTTTATGTGACGGTCAAGAAAGAACACCGGATAAATGTTTCTCCGTTATTGGAACCGATCACCTATGCGTACATTGATTGTGTCCTTGTTGACCTGTCAATGAGTATTAATAGTGCGAGAAAAGAAAGGAAAGCCGTACACCTTGAAAGTAAGGCTTTTTTACTTGGTACCCTAATCTTTCTGGTTCCATTCGCGGAATGAATGGAAATATTATAGAGATTGTAGTGTGCCTCCCGACAGCGTTTCAGCACACTTTGTTAATCCTAATGCACAAGGTTTCGATGAAGTTGCAATAAATTGTCACGTTGGATTCAACAAACCTCTGACAAGGGAGACCGGCCGAATACACGGATTCTGGTGCCTGTGCGATTCCATGAGCATTATAGAAACGAAACGCACATATGTGTTGTTTTCTAATTTTTACTGGCTCAACTGAGATAAACCGATTTTCTGATAGAAATTGTCATGTGCCGTTATGTGAATTCAATGCCAACACGTGTATGTTCATTCGTGATCCATGGAGGAATAAGCCATTGCAACTATAGGATATGCTTAGATTGTCAATGTTTGGATTAGCCCATTCAGTTTCTTACAGGCACTGCTGACGATGTTCGGTGTGTGTTTCATTCCTTAGGAGATATATAATTCCCCACTATAGGACATGATTTTTCAGTGATAAAGAACAGTTCATACAGGTTAAGATATTGTTCTTATATATTAATAAAAGATAGATTTCTCTGTGTCAAATCATGCGTAGGTTCGTTGTCTACTGGTATGCTTCATATAATCACTAGCGGTTATGTTGTGTGAGCCTATAAAGCATGATCCTACTTCCAGTCCGAGATCACACTTTCATCAACTCAGTTCGTTGACCTTTGTTGTGCACTTCCGGTGCAAGACGCACTTTTGAACGGGGAAAATTGGGCAGTTTTACTTGAACATTTTTGATTCCATCTCTCCGATTATTGGACATAAATTTAAACTGTGCATGAAAAATGAGTTTATTGTTTTGCTTCCTACGTAAGACTTATTCGACAGATGTACTTGTAACGGATAATGTGTTAACGATATCAGCTGGTGTACCTGTAGTTGGTTGAATTATTTATTTTGATTATTTTACGAGAATGTACCATTTCCGCGCGCAAACCTTACCTAAAGGAGTTATGCTGGGAGAAAATAGCGAAACATAAGATATCGGTAGTGGTGCTTCAGTCGTTTTAGATGGTCTTTAGGAAGCCGGCTGGGTTGGTTTCTCAGACTAAGATGCTTTGAAAATTCTAATCGTGAGAAATGAGTTGGAAATAATGTGGGATGTGGAATTATCCTGAACGTTCCGTGGTGTGTGCACCTGATTTCGTGACCGTATTTGGAGTGTGATGACATGTGCGGCTCTGCTGGGACCGTCAAGAGAGTGCCATACCTGATCGACGATCGTTTTTTCAGTGCTGGAGCATATGGTTTCCGACACTTTTCCACAGGTATTTCCTGTGTTGCAGAGCGGCCATTCCAATGTAGTGAATGAAGTACGTAAAGATAATCCATCACCAGATGCCAACGGTGTCCTTCCAAGATGGTTAGAACTTCGTCACCAAAATGTTGCAGTAAGATCTTGAATCATTACAGTGTGTTGCGAGTGTTCTTGACAGAGTTCCACCTCTGACAAACGGTTATCGTTATCCACCACCTAGTCCCGAATGCTTGAGGGATAACACTGTTGTTCCAAAGTCCAAGAAAAACTGTCCATCAATCTCTCTAATAGATTACCTCCCATGATACTTAATTCGATGTTTCTGAAAGTCTTTGAGCGTTTCACACGACAGAAACCAAGAATCCACGCTAATTATCCCTCAGTCTTGGTAGTATCGTAAGCAGATCTGTTAGGATTTTGTCTGACGCGGCACTGTTCCAGATAGCATCTTTTTTTCTCTTGTCCATTATAATACCAGTGAAACGAGAATGCGGTATGCTGATGATTTTGTATATGTAGTGATCGTAATGTAGTGTGTATGTCTTGTAGTTCTCCCCCATGAGAACGTCTCTGACATTTGTATTATTATTCAAAATGTTTGGATTTTTCTGGTCTGTCTGGCATTCTAAGTGTATTTTACTCGCGCGCTCTCTCGCAAAGATGTTTTGATAATTCATTCACTCTGTGCTCCTGCCAGTCCTTCGAAGCGGAATCCTTCATATACATCAGAGTGGCATTGAGTACTCATCATTACTGACTGTTACATATAACCGACCATGTGCACCAATCATCCTGACCTTCTTACACGATTCCGTAAATTTTATATCCTTTCATTCACTTCGTTTTACCGAGATATGCGTTCAGTTACCTATATTTTCTCTATTTCTTTGAGTGAATTTTGTACTTGGTATGTGACATTTTAATGGTTGTAAAAAATCGCCTCAAATAGTATTAGTTATTCCACCATACCTGTTTGTGGCGATCTTCCATGATACCGTTCTAACTTTATGATTTCCACCGGAAAGATGAAATCTCCAGTGGCAAACCTTAGTGGCATACAGGTAAACAAAGATCTGATTATCATTGTTGAGCTGCGTGCAAATTTCCACTAAGCCGCACTACTCTATACACTTAGAAAATTCTCTCTCCTGCTTCCGGAAACCGGTAAACAGACTATAATCGGTAAAACTCAATCTTCATGCTTTCACAAGTCCAACAATGAAATACGACACAGCATTCCGATCGCAAAGTGTGGTCAAAACATGGCACACAACATGTACTAGGGATAATAAACACACTGGCGAAGCCGAAAAAAAGTCTTACCACAAGGGGACGTAAGAAATCGGATTAAAAAGATTGATTTTCTTCATTGATTTTTGTTCATTTACCTACCAATGCTGTCATGCAGACCGGATTCAATTTTTTTTTTTTTGGGGGGGGGGCACAAATGAACATTTCGGTACACTTAAAAATAAATGTTATTTTTTGCCGTTCGAATATCATGCGATTTCCCTCGATTGTTGTACCACTTTCAACGATATAAATCTCTCACTATTGAAAATAAAGTCTCCTTCAACTCACAGTTTTGACATTATTTCCGCGCGTTACCTAACTGGTTCACATATAAGGTTCGGTTACATTAAAAAACCGTTTCAGTTTTCCTGGGTACCTGAAGAATTTACTCGATGTACCGGACAAGCAGATCTGTTGTAACTGTACATATTTCGGGGAAATTAGTTTATTCCACACAAAAACGATCAAGGTGCATTGTACTGAGTGACACGGGCCGTTTCAGACGCATGTGAATCCGGACAGTATGCCAGAACAGCTTTTATTGCTTCGCCCAGTTTTTGATCCATAAAATAGTTGGCTATTCCACGTCGGACTTGAGTTTACTTCATATCCATTTTGATGANGTGTTCGAACAACAAAATCTACACCACTGAGGGATTGTATTTGTATAGATGATTGTTTTAAACAGCAATAATCTGATGAAACACAAACTGATGCATTACAGAGATATGCTGACTTGTTTTTGGTGAATATATTTGATAATTTTAATGAACATGAGAAGAATAATGAGCTCCTTTCCATAATTCGATAATCGACAAGTGAATGGTCATTATTGTGAAGAGAGGTGAGGAAAAGTTGGAGAGGTAGACAGACAGAAAGTCGAAACATGGGGCAGCATCGGTGATGGGGTACGAACTCACGAACTTCAAAACAATGGGGAAATACCGATAGTTTCTAATCAACGCGGCCTTGCCGATGATTGGCATTGACAATGGATTGCATTATTTTGTTTTTTTTTGAATCCACAATTTCACAGAATCTCAGCAAAAAGTCATTAATCGAGTAGAACTTCAGTTCACATACGTGAGCTCTCTGGTATTCAGAGAACTGATTCGCTTCCTTGTCTATTCAATGGATATGTAATTGCACAGATAAGTTCTCTGTACACAGTTGTGAATGTTCAATAGGTGAATTCGGAATGACCGAGAATGAGATAGACCAGAGAAGCGCTACTGTAATCTTGATCTTGGTTACTGGACCGCGTTCAATTGTGTGAGCATTTTGTGTGCTGCCTGTAAGAATAGCATCATGCGTGCATGGAACATCGTTGACCAACGTTNCCAGGAGATTAGTCAATATCTACGAGCGATATTTTATTCTGATAAATAACTTCTGCAATTCTTCAAAAGTCAAACAATTTACGGATGGTATTTTTCTACAATTTGTGCTGACGATGTCAGCCAATTTTTATGTGATTTCTATGGGGCTTCCAGTTGACTTTGAATAAAAACACGAACAATGCATAATTATATGCAAATATCGACAGTTTAAGTTATACCCTAATGGTTTATTTCGACAGTTGTCTCACCCAAGTTAAAATTAGTCGATCGCTTTGGATGTGACAAACGTAAATTCTTGAATGAACAAGGCGAGTTACTCGGTAACTCTCGTTCTTCTAGTTTTCTATTGTGTCTATAAACCAAGGTGAAGGGCCCGCATTCTCCAACCGTCCTTGTAATTGCTGCAATTTTCCTCACTTTCCTGTTCTGTTTCTTGATTCTAGTAGTTCTCATGTTCTATCGCATAGTTGACACCAATTCACCCACTACTTCGCCGATGGTCAATGCAATGCTCATCGAAGATAAATGGCTTTATGAATAACTGAAGCTGTCTACAGCCGAAACTGTTTGTGTGTGCCCAACTGGACGAGAACATATACGTCAAGTAGTTATGCGACAAAGTAGTTGGTATAATATGATGATTTTCAAAGAAATAAGTACCCCCTCCCGTGTGTTTATCGCTGTACTATAACAATTTTAAACACAAATTGATTTAGCAGCAAGGCAAGATGAGTACAATCACCACTAAACTGAGTTCGATTTGAAACGGATTCGTGTCAAGCACCATCAGTTTCGTTCACTCCNCCAAGCCAATCGGCATTCTTTCAGATTTTTCGACGGACGCACCAGATGGAAGAACAGTGTGATGCAAACCTACGCAGCATGGTATAAGTAGAAGTTTCCTATTTGATCCAATAATGAGAACGCATACCATCAGCCTTGTTGATATACGAATGCTGTTAAACGCCGTGCATAGTATATATTCGGATTGGGAAGGTTCTACTTCAAATCTCGTTATATTCTCTATAGAAGCTACACAACTGCAGAGTTTTAGAAGACACTGTTGCAACATATGGGTGTATTTCATTAACATAAAATTATCCAAATAAGATGACACACTTCGTCGTTATATGCTACGGTTTGTTCATTTTGCATTAAACCGTTCACGTGAAACATCTGCACACGTTGAAGTGCTGGTTTATGTTTGATTCGGTCACTTTATGTCGAAATCGAGAGATGCCCAACCCAATAGACAAAATCTTGTTGTAAAGTTTTCACAAACTACCAACTATATGTTCAATATGTTCTGCGTAGTTGATGTTTAGGCCCGAAGGAGTCTACGTCAAACTACAACATTAATGTGCACCAGTCGTACTTGATGGGATTGTGAATGTCAGTTCGTTGAGCCAGTTTACACTTTACTCAATGAAGGCAACACACAATGAAAGCAGCCTTTAGTATCTTTTATCAGTGAGGATAACAAGGGTTAGTTATTAATCAATACGGTTTCCTTATTTGCCAGATCAATTAACATAGTTTTGTGCTATTTATGTTGCACTTCCATCCTCTGTTCGGATAAAGGACCACGTACTGACTCGTACGCAAGTGTGATAAATCAGAGTTTGAAGTTTAGTCAGTTCTGTTTTCTGCTGCAGTTTCACAAGTACTCTCCGGAGTCGGTCGGATAGAGAACTAATTAACTTGAAAAATGAGGGAAGTGTGCATCAAGAACAAACTGGAACACATACATTATCGCTTGCTAGTACAAATGTATACCCACCAGGTCATTAAATCTTTGAGTGCGGCTAGCAGACTGAAAAATGTGAACCGCTTTGAAAGCGCGAAATATAGTTGGTTACATTGATAATTCTTTAGTAACCAAAACACATTTAGTCCAGTTTCATCCGACTACGACCACGGAGGCGGCATCTGCTTTTTGCCTATACCATTTTCAGATGATCATGAAGCCAATGGATGAACCAACTTGTGTATGTGTGTGCGTGTGAAACGGAGGGAGGGAAGGGCTGTGTCTGTGAAGAGGGAAACCCGGCGGACGAAGCGGTTTAGGGTGGATGGGTTGGACGTGCCACACGGAGTGGGTTTAGTTGTAATTAGATTAGCCCCGTAGTCTCTCCGGACTCTGTGGACAGGCGAGCAGTAACGAAACTGTCATGAACTGTTATCGTTGAAGATTTTACCGATGCGTTTGAAAGACCTAATGGGCGAATACGTAAATGTGTCTGGTAATTTGAAAAGCAGTAAGTTTATCGAAAGTAGAAATGTGGAATGAATGAGGCGGATTTTTTTCTACAAAACTGTTTATTGAGAAAAAACAAATATGCGGTAGCGGTGATGCGTATCATTTTGACCAAACAAGTGTGATCAAACTGTAGGAAGATAAAACATACCACAACAAAAACGCATGAAGTATGTTTATACAAAATTCTTCATATTCTCATTCAAATGACCGAAGAGGACTGAGTTCTTTGGTCCAAAGAGTGACAAATTTGATAATTCGCTCTACTTTACATGGTTATCATTAGGATAAAGCTGAAAAAATACTAATCGATGATCGTGATGGATAATTGAATCCTGTATGGGAACCGAAAACGTGATTCAAAAAGAATATTGTTAAAAAACAGTGTGGTGATCAATTATTAATATTACTAAACTGTGATTTCTCACACACTGCAAATGTATGACTTAAGCCAATGTTTGACATAAGCCAGTGCAACTGCTCTGAAACTGAGCGCAACAGTTTCCTCTTTGCTAGACATTGACAACAGCGTTCGTTCACTTATCGTGAGGTGATTCGAACCCTGAGGAGCGCGTTTCAGAACCTGGACCTCTCGGTTCACATTGACAGACACATGATATTGTACGGGACGTCGGGCAAGCATCTACCTGACTATCAGTGCTTTCAATCAGAAAAAATTATTCACTTATAGGTTGGAGTAAAGCCATTTTCCACGAGGGAGAAATGCGTTCAAATATGTCAGATTTGACTGTGAGTTTGCATAAGCAATTCGTCTGGCAATCCTGTTTGCGTCTTCATTCGGTGGATTCAAAACCCCCAACACGTCACTCGCCAGTTTCTGGAATTAGTTAACTTGGCTTGACACAGGCAAACTGACAAACGAGTGAGTATCGAGGTAGAAAAAAATGTAACAGATCGTTATTTGCCGTTCGGTACGATGTCTGAGTGAAGTGGGACTGTGTGCCTGTCCAGGCAGTGTATGTGAACCGACATTAACAGGATAGTAATGTAGAATACTTCGTATACATCATAGTAGTACCTTTTTATTCAGTGATATTTGCTCCTGATGCAACGCACCAAATGAAACACCAACACTCATCCCACCCTCACTCCCACGAGATCCCGTGTACAAAGTAGTCCGGTTCGGAAAGTTTCCGATCGAGATATTGCACTTGGAGATCAATGGTGCTAAACTGAACATTTGTCTGCCTATGATAAGCTGGCAAAGATTAACCGTGTGCTACTTACCCGATACAGACTAAGTATAAGAGTCTGAAAGGCTGTCCTTTAGTGATGCGGGCAGTTTGACAGTGAACTGCGTTTGCATACTCAAATTTGGTTTTCACTTGAATCAGTTAATCCCCAGCAGCAATTATCTGTGCAGTGTTTTACTGTTTTCTATCGTTCACGTGTTCTTTTCTTTGTGGGCAAAGTAATTTATTTTATCAATTTAAATTACGGTAGGGATTTTAAACATGAAATTGACTAGCCCTGTGGAGCTTAATTAATCGATATTAGGTATCCTGAAAAAGATGGAACCCACCAAAACAGGTCAGCTTTTTACCAACCGTTTCACGTTTTGCTAATTACACCTGATAATGGATGCGAATTCGTCGTGATTTCTAGCCCACTCCAGGTTACCGATTAGATGAACTGAATAAACTGACAGGTGGTTTTGATTTTAGCATTTTACTTGTGATCTGATGGGAGCAAATGTCAGGAATAGGAGTGCTTCTTGGCTTCAAGTCAATGTTTGTACGTAAAATGACTGTAAGCTTAAATCCGAAGAGATATGCCAAGTCGAAGAATCATTCAATTATTCAAAGCATTTCACATAAGAAAGTATGTACGGGTCACATGATTCATGTTAGTGAAATATTGTTCCTATATTCGATTAACCAAAGCAGGGAAAATACAAATAGTTTGAGATAGTTTTCTTGTACCACTTTCTAGTCACAAAAAGATCAAATTAACACAACTTTCTTGTGACAATTCCAAACGAATGAGCACAAATATGCCGGTGGTGGCCGTGGGGGGGGGAGAGGCTGGGTCAAAAATAAGCTAAAATCACTGCCGTGGTAACCGGAACGCCTGTTGACACCTAGAATTGGCTGGGCAAAAATGCTTTTGTGCCATCAAGCGCAGTCACACAATTTTCCAACACACAAATCACAAGAACGATTAAGCTAGACAGGCGTCGATGTTGGTAATTGT